>CAUYQG010208006.1:0-11690 GCA_963574415.1 Tarsius wallacei
GCAGTGTCTTTTTTTTTTTTGAGTTGGAGTCTCACTGTCACCCAGACTGGAGTGCAGCGGCCGCTCCCGGCCACCGCAGCCTCGACCTGCTGGGCTCCTGCGATCCTTCCGCCGCAGCCTTCCAAGTAGCTGGAACTACAGGCGCGCGCTACCACGCCCGGCTAATTTTTGATTTATTGTAGAGATGAGGGCTCGCCAAGTTGCCCAGGCGGGTCTCGAACCCGCGGGCTCAGGCAATCCACTCACCTCAGCCTCCCAAAAGCGCGGGATTACAGGCTGAGTCACCGAGCCCGGCTAGTGAAGTGTCTTTATTTCAAGCCCAGGATGTCTGGTGCAGCTGGTACTGTGTAGCCGGTTGTGTTAGTTGGGTCCCGAGGCTAACTTGGTTGGACTTACGAACAAATCGGACTTACGGACAGCACTCTCGGAATGGAGCTTGCTTATGCGTAAGGGACTTCCTTATAAGGGCAGAAGACAACAAACCAACTCAATTGGCAGGATTTTACAGACTGAATGTGTTGGGGGGTCTCTTCTCATTTTCTTTTTTATAAATCTAGTCTTGTCACCTGCTAGATCAGGTACATAGCAAAGACACCTGAATGATGGCACGCGAGTGGCCTGCATGGGTAACACACGGGAGAAGGACTTACGACTCTCTCTCCTCTAACTGCTTTCACTTCCTTGGGCTGAACAGTTTTGCCTCGACGGTGGCTGACGGCCATCCGTTAGGATGAACTCAAGATGTACTTCGCAAGTGCAGAGCGACTCTGGGTACCATACTGGAAGGTCAAATGCTTTCCTCCCATATCCTCATCTGGGTTTACCGGCGAGCACATGCTTGCACGCTCACAGCCAGGGAGATCCCAATCCCAACTTGTGTACACACAAACAGGCATTCAGATATTCGATCTCTGCTTGGGTGGAAAGTAGGAATTCCTCTGCAGAAGAAGGAACCCCCCCCCCCCGAATGACAGAACTGTGCCACGGAAAATTGCTGGAATTCTCCGAGTGCTAAGGTGCAGGGAAATGATTAACACGTGCCCATAAATCATGGCAGATTTAAGATTTAAACACGCACAGAAATGGCAGGGACTCTTGGGTCTTCTATTTATAAATGCAGTCAGTCCTTCTCTTTCTTCTGCCGCTCCCACTCCCTCCCCTTTGGATCAAAGAGAGAACTCCAAGCAGACTGAAAAACAATGGTAAATGTTTGCATTGCTGAAATTCACGCTGGTGCCATAAGTGGATTTAAGGCGGACTGGGCTCTATAAACAAAATAAAAAGATGGCATCCGAATGAAAATATGTAAAAAAGATACTGGGGAAAAACGCTTCAGAGAAGCAGTCTGGTTAGTTGTAAAATGACTTTAAATTAGGCTTTAAAAAGGATTGCTAAATCTTGACACATATATGAGCAGCTTATTATCATGCAATTGTGCGGTAGTTGCTTGATCTTGTTACTGATTCGTCACATATGAATAAATGATTAATTACCAGAAAGGCTAAAACAGAGTAGAGTGAGAGTACTGAGCTCACCCTGAAAGAGGGGCTTAAACACGTTTATTGCCCTTTAAGTGCATTTCATTAAGGCCAATTAAGGACTTTCATGTCTTATTAGAAAAATGAAGTAGATTTATGAGGTTTTCGTAGGTTGTAAATGCTGGGGCTAGCAGATACAAAACTGCGCAGAAATGTGCTAGTTAGGAGCTGAGAAAATAGATACAAATGCTCCCCGAAAGCAAATATTTAATGGCAGTAAAAAGCCGGTTCAACACGAAGGAGATCTTTAAATAAAAGAAAGGGCATCATTTTTATCTCCTCTTGTCTCTTCGCCATAAACTTAAGGATTTGTGCAGAGGAAGTTTTCTCTCTGCGGTGCCGGAGCCCACGCGGGGCCTGAAAAAACAAAGCTGACCCTGCCATGGCCTGACAGCCACTGAGGCTTTGTCAGAACCGAAGTCTACACCGATGGACACGCTCATCTCCAAAGAGAGGGAGCTCGAGAGGGAATCCAGCCATTCCACCATCAATAAACAAACAGCAGTGGGTTCGCCATGAGGGCCGCAGCCACCCGCCCAGCCGCCCACTCCGGCGTCCACGGTATCACAGCAGAGTCCGACCGGATGGCCGTTACACCCGGGGCTCCCTGGGCTCCAACCAGGGAAGTTTCCTGCATAGGTGGGCAAGTGTCGTGGCTGCCCTTGGGAGTGACCGTCACCCCACACCATGCTTGGCGTGCAGTCCATCTATTTACTCAGCATCCAGGCAGTTCCCTTACTTTTTCTCTCTCTCTGTCATACACACACACACACACACACACACACACACACACACACACCATACACATGCCTCCCCCACACGCCATGTACACACACACCATGCACACACACCATACACACGCCCCATACACATGTCCCATACACACACCATACACACACCCCATACGCACAAATACACACACACTATACACCACACACACATCTCCCACACACGCCCCCATACACATACATACACACACACACACACACACACACACACCATAAACGCACCCCATATACATACACCATACACACCATACACATCATACAGGCCCACACCATCCACACACCCTATACATACATACACACCATACACACACACAAACCTCATACACACACACTCTTAAACAATATTTTCTCGGGGACTCGTGCAGCTTTTTAGATGCAGGAAGTTGCATTTACGCACATTTGGTTAAATGCACATTTTACCTTGCTCCCCCCATGGGAAGCCTCAACTGTTTACCATGGACCCTCTTGGATAAATCATTTAATACCATATGACACTTCTTCAAGAAAGTACCAGCCAAAGATGTACAGTCACAACTTTTTAAGCTCAAATCTCTCCTCCTTTTTTTTTAAAAAAAAGAAAATTGGCAAATCAATAGATTATGTCGTCTTGGTTTTTTTTTTAAAGCTCAAGAGAAGCGCAGCGCAACACGTGAGAGTGGCCAGAACTCGCCAGCAGCTTTGCGGCACACACATCTCCCTTTAAAACGAACGCCTCCGTTTGCTTGTGGAAAACCTGCTTACTGCCACAGTAGAGACCGAACACGGGATTTTAGCACTTCTTCAAGAGCACTGGCAAATGTTTCTGCTGAGAACCTTTCAAATGGTATTACTAGAAGATCTAACAGCAGGAAACCAGATGAACGGAAAAGAGGATGAGGCGGTGGACGACACTGATAAAGGCAGAAGCCGCAAGACCGAAGGTAAAGCCCCCTGTGGGCGCATCTCTGCCAAAGAGCCACGACCAACACACAGAACAGCACACACAATATGAATTCCAACGTCCTTAGTGTAACTCTATTCTGTTCTGTGAATTTGATTTTCCAAACAAACGATGGCCTGGACAGAGACCTAAAGCGACCAGCCATGTATCTGTTCAGACTCTGCAAAGAATTTTATTGAACCGAAATGTGATGAGCATCTGTCCTTGGTGATTTATTCCAAACGGCGGAGATGTTATAAAATGAACACATTGCATCTCCTGCTATAAAAGAGAAACAAAATGATCTTTTAGTTAATATCCAATCAAACTTCAAGACACCTTATGGAGCACAAGGATTTCATGGGATCGTTTCGCTGCATTGCACCTTTCTCTAGAACGCTAACACGGGATCAGCTGAAGAGTTTTGAACGCGCAGAGCTAGATGTGTATAACTGGTTTTGTTTTTTCCCAGATCAACAGATGCCACTTGATTTTGATTTCGACATCCCAAAATGTAGGCCCAGGCTAGGGTGCTAATTACCCATAAGTTCTTATCAAAGAAGCAAGAGTGCTTTTTCAGAAAGTTCAGTACCAATTTGAGTCTCAGGAATCACTGAGTTACAAACAGGAGTGGAGCCTTTTCAAGTTCAAGATAGGATAAATTTTGTCAGGCACAATAGACTATTTCTGGGAGAATTGCTGCTAAAAAAGAAAAGGAAAAAAGAGATTGGATGTAAAAGCTTCCAAAAAACTTCTAGCATGCAAATTTTATCCCACAAAAGAGTTTTTGGATGGCTTCGGTTCAGATGAATCCCAAATGGATTAAGGCCCTTGGGATATGTACGGGGCCGTTAAAATTACAACTCACACCTCAAATATCTCCACAGTAATGCAGTTTGAGATTGTCAAATAAAAACAATACAAGTTTTCTCTAATGCAGCCAATTTATTTTTAAAGAGTTCGTTAAAACTGGGGAATTAAACTTTCAAGTGGTGAAAAGGTAATTTCTGTTTCTACCCAACTCAGGAAAACAGAAGTCTCAAATTATTAGAGTTTAGAGCAAAAAGAGGTTTTAATATTAGGAAAAGAGTATCGTTTCTCCTGAGTCGTCAAGCTAAATCGGCCAAACACGAAGAGCATGGGTGAGATAAGGAAGGATTAACACACTGAAGCAGAGCTGGACAGTTTCAGACTCAGCACGGACTTCTTTCTCCCTGAATTTTCTAGGTTGGCCGTCCATAAATCTTCACTGTAATGAACAAGCTGCCAAGTCTCGCCCTTTCCTTCGGGGCTGTTCAAATTCTAATGAAATGCTACAGCTAGAATTTAGCTGGACATGCCTGGCATACCTTGAGCACACTGTCAGCAGAGCTTGGTGGTGCCACTTTGGGGTAGACCATTTTGAAACAGAGGGGTGGCTTGTAGGAAGCAGGCATAAGTCTGACCAGTCTTTGCAGAACTCAGACTAGGCCTGGAAAAACCTTCAAGGCAACTAAAGGCCAAGGTCACAAACCACCAGCCTGAAAGGAAGATTCCAGCCTTACATATTTTTTGGTAGGTCTAACTGTGCTTTTAAAAGTAATAAACCAATTTTGAAAAATCGAGAGATTTCTTTCTTCTTCTGAAAAACCAGAACATCTGAAACAGTGGACCCAAGTTTTCTACAACAATGATTGGAACAGAGTATGCACTCTTTCCCTAGCACCCAACCCATCCTTCTAGGCCCTATGGTCTTATCACTGTCCGCTTCTCACATACATCTCTGCTCCTGGAGTTTGGACCCTGGGCTTATAGTCTCTGAATGCTTTCTTCACATCCCCTAAAGTCCTGTGCATCTTAGTTTGATAAACTGTTAACCGGAAAGAAATAATAAATGAGAGATGCCTTACTTAGGGACTATGTGGCTTCCTAAAAGTTAATTGCCACATAAAATTCTGAATATCGATCCATCACATTATCAACCCCTTAGGCCAAAGATCAGTAAACGACGGCCCAGGAAAGTGTCCCATCCTACTGCTGTTCAACTTTATAAATAAAGTTTTATTGGAACACAGCCATGTCCATCTTTTTGCATGTCGTCTGTGCCAGCTTCACATCACAACCCTGAGAGACCATATGACCTGCAGAGTCGAAATACTTGCTCTCTGGTCTTTTACAGAAAAAGTGTGCCACCCCTCTCCTTACACTCTGGATTTAGAGATTGGCTCTCATTTCTGGAGCCCATGGATGGTGCTTACGCTCAGATTAATGTCCCCTTCCCAGTGTACTCTGTATCTGCTAAGCCACCTGCATGAGTCACTGACTATTTGCTTTCTTTGTGGGCCTGGCCACAGTTCCAAATTCAGAAAGTACACAATGGAATTATTTCCCCAGTACCTACCAACTGTAGGCTTGAAATTGCCTTTGCTGGCCACCGGAGAAGATGCCTATTTTGATGGTAGCTTATGAGCTGACCATATCTCAGCTTAATTTTCAAATCTAATACATTCAGAGGGATAAACCTGAGCACCTATAATCATGGCATGCCCTGACTGGCAGCATGTTACATATGACCCCAAGGGTCTCCATAACACGGTTCACTCTGCCTTATTAGACGCAATAAAGTCAGTAAATTTGAGGGTCAACCAGTGAGATAAAAACATCACAGGTCTGTAGATTGGCGGGTGGTGTTCCTTCTGCCCTAGCCTCTGGGAAAATGTAACACCAGCCAATATCTGCATAGGTCTGATTCTGTGCCATACATTATACTGTGAATCTGCCATCTGACACTCACAGTAACCCCATGAGATAGGCACTGATATCCTCCCATTTTATGGAGGAACGAATGGAGATTTGAAGACATTCAGAAGCCTACTGAAGGTCACAAAGTTAACCAAGTGCAGAGCTGAGACTAGAATTCAGATCTGTTTGACTTCAAAGACTTAACTCTCATTGAGATTTCTTGAAGCCAGAGAGTTTGCCATTGCAACAAACTGCTTTTTCGGCTGCAGACATCGAGCAATGAATAAACGTTTGTCTTGAGAGGATGACCCACTTGGGGTTTCAGTCTGAGATTGCCCAGATTCCCAATAAGTCACTTAGACACCGTGCTGTGTAAAGCCAAACACCTTCTTTTGAGCTGCAATTTCTCCTTCCCTCTGAAACGCATCTATAATTCTGATGAACAGGAGTCAGTCGTGAGGGGAAATGCCCTCTGGAGATTCTGCAGAAACAAATGTCCGAAGCTGCTCAGAGGCACAAAGATGCTCCAGAGGTGAGCACTTCCCAACCACATCCATGTGTATTTAACTCCCTGTCTACTGGGTGACCTTTTCCAGTGGAATTTCATTTCTTCAGTAAGCGTGAGGTTTCCTATTCCCAGTGGACCAATCCCTGGCTCCTCCCAGGGACGCTCACATGGGTTGGCTGACCTCTCATCCCAGCACAACGTTGTTCAATGTTCCTTGCCCAGTGAGAACTCAACTCAGTGGCTATTTGTTGACAAATACCATAAATCTGTTACCATCTCATATGGCCTGGAGGACTCACTCTCTTGCAAGCCAGAAGTCTCTGGATGAGGATGTAGCGCAAAAAGTCAGGAGATTTTTAAAAGAAGCAGAAGAGCCTTCTGGAATTTCCCATGTTGATGGGGTTTTTTGTTTTATTTTGCTTTAAAAAAAAAAAACTTATTTCAAAAGCTCTCCTCTCACTAAGAAGGAATTTGTGTTTGAAATGCAAGCTTTTGTATTTCATTTTATGTCTTCCTACTGAAGAAGAATATTCCCATTGCACAAGCTTGCTTGCTAACAATGGCTGATAATTTGAGAGAAAACCCCCTTTTTCGCGGCGGACGGGCACTTCATCTGAGCAGCCACCCAGGGAGGAATGTGTCATAAAGGCACATTCCTCATAATCAAGGATAATTCAAAAGGGAAACAGTGACCGAACATCTCTGAGAGCCAACAGAAGCCTAATCCCGAGCCCAGCTTTGCAGACGGGACACAGGCTGCCGCAAAGCCAGGGCAGATGCCAGGGAAGGGACCAGTCACAAAAGGAACAGAAGTCCAGTCCAGAGCTCGGCATCTGGGTTCTTCAGCTGCCAGCCCTGCCTCGCGAGTAGCCACAATGTTTGGCTCCTGTGCAGAAAACAACAGAGGCTGAGGCTAAAAAGGTCCATGCTCCGTCCTGCCAGCAACAGGACCAGGCGGTGCCAAGCAAGGGCTGCAGTGCCACCGGGTGCCAGTGTGCCTTGGAACGGCTTTTGTATTTTCTAAAGGGACAACAGAATTCCTGCAAAAAAGAAAAGACCAGATCCAACACTCAGAACCATCTTTCCCTCTTTCAAAAACAAAAAGTGCGATTCCTGTCCACAGTCCATTTTTACACAAGGCCACCGCGGCCCGGTCTCTTTCTGCATCTCTCCTCCATCCCAGGCCGCCCAGAAGACCAAGTCGGCAGTTTGTGTCACAAGCATGACTCAACTTCTCATCTGGACCTTCCTAATATCCGTTGCCTTCCTTGAGCTTCCAGGAAAACATTATCCCTGGAATGTGAGGAGTGGGAGGGGGATGCAGAAGGTCATCGGGCTGCCTGAGCCACCATCTTGGTGATGAGTTGAGTGAGGTATTTCCAGCCCTGGAGTTTGCAGGAGGCTTTCAAAGACCCGGTGTTCTGTTCACATGAAAGTCTTGTGGCTGTTTAACTGGGAATACTAGAATGGTCAAATGCCCGAATAAGTAAAATCCACTGGCTATGGATACCATGACTTCTTGAAACATCAGAAATAAAGGGATGAATCCTTTTGTCCATTCACATCAGATGAAGGAAGACAAGGAAAGGAGAAAATAAAGAAGCAATGGAGGATGGAGAGACCCTTCATTGTGGGAGGAGTCTCCCCTTGCCCTGCTTGAGAACCAGAAAAACTCAAGCATAGCATATTTCCGGTAAGAAAATACAAAATCTCTTGTCATCACGGGGAAGATATTGATTTTGTCACTTCACTCCAGGTTCCATAGAAGATGAGTGAATTTGAGACTATTCCATGTGAGGCTTTCAATATAAAATCAAGGACATTTATTGTACTCAGGTTACTAGGCTCTCATTTTCCTATCCAAAATCTACATGAGTAGACATTAAGGTCAAACATTACAACCGTCTTAATTATTCTTACGTGATGTCTTGTTTCTTTGGTGGAATGCCTGAATATTGAGAAACAAAGCATAGGCCCAGGCCCTCAGCATTCTAAAATACAATTCTTACATATGTCTTGGGGGAAAACAAGACTTCTCAAGGAAACCATGGCTACTTCCCTACGATGGGCAAATCCCACCCTTCACTCAGAGCCTTGATTTTATTCTATCTCTTTCCATCAAAGTGCTTTTGCTTGAGTAGTTTCGTTTTTTTCAGGCTTTCTCCACCCACATTCTTTTCAAGGTTCAGTTTAATTAAGTTATGAAACTTTGACGGGGACATGTATTTTTCCCGTACTTCCATCATGTGTGGTCTCTACCACAGACTCAGCCTTTTACTATATTGCTTTGTGATTAATTCCCATGGAAGTATTATTTATGCAACAGTAGTCTCCTTGAAGGAAGGGGTCATGATTTCTAGTTTATGTTTTCATGGGCTGGGGCTATGCAATAGCTTGAAATATTAGAAAAGATTACTTGCTTTTCAAATTAAAATTGATCTCCATATGGATTTTTATCTCTATATGGATGCTGGCAAATAAAACTTTTTACAAGACAAGTTTCACATCTCAGTCAAAAATTAACATTTCTTTTAGCTGGGTGTGGTGGCTCAAACCTGTAATCCCAGCACTTTGGGAGGATGAAGTGAGAGGATTGCCTGAGCCCAAGGGTTCGAAACCAGCCTGGGCAACTTGGTGAGATCTCGTCTCTACAATAAATCAAAAAATAAGCCAGGTGTAGTAACACGTGCCTGTGGTTCCAGCTACTTGGAAGGCTGAGGTGGAAGGATCACCTGAGCCCAGCAGGTGGAGGCTGTGGTGGCCATGAGCGTGCCACTGCACTCCAGCCTGAGCAACGGAGTGAGACTCCAACTCAAAAAAAAATTAACATTTTTATGGTGAGCAAATATAATTTATGGGATATCAACTATGTATACAGAAAGCCAAGGTTCAAAGAAGAGGAACTCTATGTTCAAAGAAGTTTAAGTCTAGAGCAATGCACGTGACAACAAACACTTGCAACTTGTCCTGGCATACTGAATAGAACATGGGTCTTTGAAAGCCTCCTGCAAATCCCAGGGTTGGAAATACCTCACTCAGCTCATAACCAAGATGGTAGATCAAGCAACCCAACTACCTTCTGCATCCCCTGCCCACTCCTCACATTCTAGGGATAATGTTTTCGAAAGGACACAAGCAACTCATTGGGTTGGGTATCGTCAGAGATTCTGGAATCTACACTAAACATTATACCATAGTCCACTAATAAAATCTGTAAAGTCTTAGTGGCATACTATGTCCATTTAAACAACATGTTTGGGGACAGTGCCTCAAAATATTTTCTGAAGAGTGTCCAGAGCCACAGTTTACCTGAAAGTGTTACCTTACTATCAGGGAGAAAAAAGAAAAAGAAATCAAGAAAATCAACACCAAATGCTAATTTAATGCCTATCTTGTCTGGGGATTGTGCCTCTATAATGTTTAAGGAGTTTTTTGTGGGGTTTTTTTCGTTTATTTTATGATAAAGATGTGGGGTACAAGTCAGGGTTAGGTATATAAGCAAAGTATGTGCAGGTGAAGTTTGGGAGTTTTTTATTTAATAGCAATCTTATATTAAAAGCCAATACCAGTCCGCAAACTGAAGGGTCACCCACCAAAACAAAGAGAATCAGAGGGAAACAGAAATTGATTTAAGGACTTTCAGCAATACCAACAGAAAGATGTATTCAGAGGAGATGCATCCATGTCATTTTATGTCAGATGTCAACATGTCAAACATAATTGTGCTCTGTTGCAATAATAAAATAAAATCCCTTCTTCTCTTTTGTTTCTTCGTAAATGCATATACCACGTAAGCAAGCACTTTCAAAATGTGCAACATTTACTCTTCTGGCGGCGTGTGGGCATCTGGTATCAGAAAAGATGTTAAAGACCAGACCGTCTTGAACTGCCTGTGGGAAAACATAGCCAATTGCTAGGCTGTAATGAGACCTTTTGCTGGATGTCGCTCACTCTTCCTTTCTGACCCCAATGGCCTCCTGACCCCAATCCTGACCATAATCCTAGTCCACCACTTAGTAGTAGAGACATTTGTCTTATGACAATTGAAGAAAGATGACTCTTTTCCAAAGTACAGCCTACTGACACACTTAGGCATCACCACACGTGTTGTGTGCACCCTTTTGTTCTTTGATGGGACCCCGGTGGGCAGTGCAGTAGGAACAGTCAAAAGCGGCCGCTGAAAACACCAGTGGAGGGAAATCCATCAAGTGCAGCCGAAATAGGATGCTTGTATTCCACTCAAAAGGCCCCTCTCTTCCTCGCTGATCAGTCTTTTGCGAGAGTCTTGTTAGTGGGTGAAAGCGAAATGCATATACGTCCTTTCACCCAGAAACAAAATGGAGCTTTAATAAAGAAAAAGTTAACTTGCTCTTCCAATTGGCCCAGTGTAGATTTTAGCTTTCCGTGCGTATCACGGGAAAGAAAGCTTTAGGCAAGACAAGGATATTCACACCTCTGCCAAAAATTAATATATTTTTTAATGGCAAATTGACATCAAAAGTTGTATACATATTAGTGATGGTCTGACCTCCAACTGTTCACAGTCATGTCCAATCCACACACACAGAAGGAGAAAATCTGTCTACCCGGAATGTTCGATTTGTTCAATTCCCTGCCATGTCTTTTCAGCTGCTAATGCTGCTCTGCGAGCAGAGAATGACTTTAATTGGAAAGGAAAACCACCAGGGATAAACTACTTTAAATTTTGGGAGGTGATAATTTGTAATTTAGGTATATGCTTTACCATTACGTTTAGTAGCGTGCAAAGGTGTGTAGGTGAGATTATAGCAACAACCCACTCTGGAAGCCGATAGGTTTCAAAATAAAATCTTCTATTGTTTTGAAAGCAGAGTCTGCCATATTAGAGGGAACATCTTCCAACTCAACTGAACACACATTTACTGGATACCTACTGTGTGCCAGGTCTGTCTGCGTTGGGGAGGGGGTGCCAGATGGGGACAGGAAGTTCTAAAAATGATATGGTCAGTTTGATCAAGTTCAACTGAGAATCTAAAAGAATGTCACCCAACTCCATTCCATACATAAAATTCAGAACAACTAGAAACTAACCTGAAATCTATCAGAGTCCAAGCCAGGGCTAAGTTGCCAATGAGAAACTGGCCATTCCTTCAGCTTCCTCTGTGTTCTTTCTCCAGGAAATCATTTTTAACTGCAACCACAACAGCAAAAAGACCCCAGAGAGGGCCAGTGGTGGT
>CAUYQG010208007.1:0-29848 GCA_963574415.1 Tarsius wallacei
ATTTGTATCTTCTCTTCTTTTTCTTTAGATTATAGCTAGTGGCCAGTCAATCTTGTTTATTCTTTTAAATAACCAACTTTTCATTTCACTAAACCTTTGTATGGTTTTGTAGTCTTCGTATGGTTTTTTAGCTATTCTCTAATTTGGTTTGTTTTCTTTCTGCTTGCTTCAGATTTAGCTTGTTATTGTTTTTCTTTTTTTAATTTGTAATTATAAAGTTATGAGGTACAATTCAAGGTTAGTTATACAAATGTTAATTATGCAGGTACTCTTGTTGATGAGGTGTGCCCCCCCCTTCCCCAGGTAGATTCCCCCTACTGCCAATCCTGCTTCCCCACCCCCCTCCTGGCAGTTTCCCGCTACTGCCAATCATTTTCTTAAAGTATTATGATATTGTTCAAGGTCCACTTATGAGTGAGAACATGTGATACTCAGTTCTTTGTTTCTGTGAAGGATCACTCAGTATTATAGACTCTAAGTCCATCCAGGTTGCTGTGAAGTTCATGATTTTGTTCTTTATGGCTGCGTAATATTCCATTGTAAATATGTACCACATTTTTTTTATCCAGTCCTCTTTTGATGGGCAGCATGGTTGGTTCAATGTTAATAGTAAATATTTAAATATTGAAGATTTAAAATTTGTCCGGGGACAAAATTGAGGATGATATGTAGTACTTGTATAATAAAGAAGAAAATAAATGTCCACAAAATTCTTTTTTTTGTTTTTTGTTTTTTTTGAGTTGGAGTCTCACTCTGTCGCCCAGGCTGGAGTGCAGTGCCATGCTCACAGCCACCTCAGCCTCGACCTGCTGGGCTCAGGCGATCCTTCTGCCTCAGCCTTCCAAGTAGCTGGAACTACAGGTGCTTGCTACCACACCTGGCTAATTGTTTGATTTATTGTTGAGATGAGGTCCCATCAAGTTGTCCAGGCTGGTCTCGAACCCCTGGACTTAGGCAATTCTTTCTCCTCAGCCTCCCAAAGTGCTGGGATTACAGGCTTGAGCCACTGCTCCTGGTCGCAAAATTCTTATTGGAGAAATCAAAAGTATAATCATAACAAAGATTACACCTTTTTGGTAATCTACTAATGAGAAGAATGGAATTCTTTTTGGGGGGATAATGTTTTGCTTAATTGGAGTTCAAAGGTAGTGTTTCCTGTCACTAAAATCTAGTGCAAATATTCATCGATAAATGCTAATTTGTAATGACTTTTTTACTTATTTTATCTTTGAAAATGTCTTCTAACATAGAAGGTATAAGGACACTTTTAATATAAAAATAAGATATTTAATTGTCCATGTTGAAATAGGGGGAGATATTTCCCTCACCTCCTTTTTCTCAGAGCATTTACCTCAGAAAACTTGTAACGACTTTCTCATCTCTTTAAAATACATAAAATTCTTTTGAAGATAGGACTTCTGCCAACTGGCTTTTTCTTAGCTCTGTAACTCAGGAATTTTTTTTTTTTTCCAAGAACCTGAGAGCTGTCTCTTTAAAATGCAAACATCATGGGAGATAGCACCTTAATCTTTCAGTTTCTATTAGAGGGTAGGAACTTAACCTTGGTGGGCGCCTTGCACGAGTTGCAAAACTACCTCTGTCATAACAAGATCAGAAGTTTTTCTTCTAGATAAAGTCAATTAGCTAACACAGAAGGTCACCCCAATTACCATGATAAAGTCAGGATGAAATATGTGTAACAAAAGGTGCTGTCAAGTTCGTGTATTTGAGGACTAATTATTGTTTATCTTGAAAACATGTATGTAATGGGTTGTGTCTGTTTGACTATATAAGGTGGTGAGATTTCTTTCTGTCTTTGCAATCTCCTACTGGTGGATTAGAAGGGAGCCCTTCAATTGCCACTTAAATGGATTTGAAAATATGGAAATTTCCTTTGCATTTACATTGAGGTCTGGTCTGAAAACCACTTCTGGAACTGTAATTTGAGCTCAGAAAATGTCTGCTGCAAATGTGAATGGGAGTAGAAATCTCACTCCTTGTTTTAACTTTCAATAGCCAGGAAAGCATATAAACAGCTTGATGTTACTTATGACTCTAACACTGTCAGTTGTTGTCAAAATAACTTTATTGCAGTATAAATTTCACATATAATCACTGTTTTGCTTTGTAATTTTAGGTTGACTTTAGTAAGAAACATTATCAAGTATGCAGCAATAAGCTAATTTCCAAAGCCTTTCAATTTTGATAACAGTTGAAGATGGTTCTTCTTATTTAAAAAAAAATTTCAGGCAACCTCTTCGGGTCCCCTCCCACTGGGGAAGCTCTTCTGTCCTCTCGATAAATCCTGCTTTCCAAATAAATAAATAAAAATAAATAAATAAATTTCAATCTTAGCCCTATGTTTAAAAAAATCACTATAAAACTTTACCACACCTAAGCCATTGATCGGGTGAGTGATAGGGCAAGTGGGATATTCGGCTTTTATTTCTGGAAAAAAATGCACAGAATTGACCATGATTGAGTCTATAAGAGCAAATGCAGTTTACTGTTGATGCTACTGGTTCAATAACACATTTCAAGTATTTGTACAAAGTACTTGCTAATGAATAGCCATATGTTTTAAACAATTCACATGTTCACAAGCTTTGTTCAACTAAGTGTTTTCTGTTTGACATATACCTTTTTTTTTTAACCATCAGCTGTAACACTCTTAGCAGACTCTACTTTAGGTTGTACTCAATTAGCATTTTCTCAACTTCTTTGAAAATATTCTTGCCTGTGGTTGTTATGTGCACACTATTCATAAAGGCTATTCTTTAACCACTTCAAACAGCGTTGACTTCTAGAATATCAACCACTGAACAGTAGGCAATATCAGCAATGTTTGTCAATTCATCAGGAGCCGGGGAAAACCACTCAAAATCATTTTTCTTGTTTATTTGTTTGCTAATATTTTAAAAATTGAGGTACAATTCACATACAATAAAATTTATCCCTTTTTTTTTTTTTCTTTTTTTGAGTTGGAGTCTCACTCTGTCACCCAGACTGGAGTGCAGTGGCCGCTCCGAGCCACCGCAGCCTCGACCTGCTGGGCTCTGGTGATCCTCCCACCTCAGCCTTCCGAGTAGCTGGAACTACAGGCGCGCGCTACCACACCCGGCTAATTTTTTGATTTATTGTAGAGATGAGGTCTCGCTTGCCCAGGCGGGTCTCGAACCCGCAGGCTCAGGCAATCCACTCACCTCAGCCTCCCAAAGGCGCGGGACTACAGGCTGAGCCACCGAGCCCGGCAAATTTATCCCTTTAATATGTACAATCCTGTAATTATTGTATTCACAAAGTTGCACCACCATCGCCACTATCTAATTAAAGAACATATTCATTACCCTAAAAAGAACATATTTGCAGCCACTCACCATTTCCCCCCCAACCTTTGACACCCCCTAAAATACTTTCTGTCACTGTAGATTTGCCTTTTCTGGACATTTCACATAAATGAAATCATATAATATGTAACCTTTTGCATCTGACTTATTTCACTTAGCATAAGGTTCATTCTATGTTGTACCATGAATCAATACTTTAGCCCTTGTTATAGCTGAACACAATTTCATTTTATGAATATACTATATTTTGTTTATCCATTTATCAGCTGATGGACTTTGAGTTGCCGCTACATTTTGGCTATTATGAATAATGCTACTATGAACATTCATGTGCATGTTCTTGTATAGCCGTATATTTTCAGTTCTCTTGGTAGGCTCCTAGGAGTGGAGATGCTCAATCATTGCCAGTTTTTTTTTTTTTAACTGACTATTGATGTTGTTCCCTATATCCTCAACTCTTTTAGCAACTGTTCTCCTCAAACGCCTTAAACAAGTTTAATTTCTCTGAATACATTTCTTTGACCACTGCACTCAAACATTATTGAATCAACTCATCACAGGAAAAGTTTTCCAGGCTTCACTAGCAAATGAGTCACTCAGAAGCTTACTTTGTTTGCAGCCTCTTTTTTCAAATTTGAAAGGTTGTCTTTAATATCTTTCTTTTTTAAAATTTTTGAAAAAATTTTATTTTAAAGATATAGGGTACAATTCAGTGTTAGGCGCACAAATGTTCATTATGAAGGTACCCTTGTTGATGAGTTGTGCCCCCCTCCCCTGGCAGTTTCCCACTACTGCCAATCCCCTTCTTATAGTATTATGATAATTGTTCAAGGTCCACTTATGAGTGAGAACTTATGGCACTCTGGTCATTGTTCCTGTGATAGATCACTGAGTATGCTAGACACTAAATCCATTCAAGCTTCTGCGAAGTCGATATGTTTGTCCTTCTTTAAGGCTACATCATATTCCATTGTGTATATATACCACTTTTTTTTTTTTTTTTTTTGATTTGGCGTCTCACTCCGTTGCCCAGACTGGAGTGCAGTGACCGCTTCCGGTCACCGCAGCCTTGACCTGCTGGGCTCTGGCGATCCTTCTGCCTCAGCCTTCCGAGTAGCTGGAATTACAGGCGCACACTACCATGCCCGGCTAATTTTTTTAGTTATTGTAGAGATGAGGTTTCGCCTGCCTAGGCGGGTCTCGAACCCGCGGGCTCAGGCAATCCACTCACCTCAGCCTCCCAAGGTGCGGGATTACAGGCTGAGCCACCGAGCCCAGCTATACTACATTTTTAAAAAACCCAGCCCAGCTTCAGTGGGCAGCATGGCTGGTTCCACGTTTTTGCTATTGTGAATAGAGCTGCAACAAACATTGCAGCCTCTTTTTTATTTCTAATTTTTGTGAAGAAATCCTTATGAGATGAGATTTTAGAGAAGAGAGTAGTCACTTCCACTCCCTTCCTAAGCTCTTACATGGCCTCTTTGGCTGGGTCTAGGAACCAAATTGACATGAGGCAGAATAACAACAAAAGAAAAGAAAAAGTTTTATTAGTTTTACATATACGCGGGGATCTCTGCTTTCAGAGTAATGTTTGAAAAAATGGGCTGGGTGTGATGGCTCACACCTACAATCCCAGCTACTTAGGAGGCTGAGGTGGGAGGATTTTGAACTCCTGGGATCAGTTGATCCTTTCACCTCAGCATCCTTAGTAGCTGGGTCTATAAGTGCCAGGCTAATTAAAAAAAAAAATTTTTTTTTAATAGAGACTAGTTCTTGCTCTGTTGCCCAGACTAGGTAAATATAGTTTTGCCATTTAATTTGATAACAAAATAATATACACACCACTGTGCTTTAGATGCATCTTGTTTTGACAGGATAGGCATGTGCTGGAAATGGAATGGAATGGAGTGGTGTGACATCACTGTAGTTTGTAGTGGGCTGAGCAGCAATGCAAAGCAATGAGAGTGCTACATATGGTTTCTGTCACAATGACTCAGCTCTGCTGGTATAGAGGGAAGGCAGCCATCAACAACATGCAGAGGAATAAGTGAAATAACTTACTATAAAATAAGTTATAAATAACTGAAATTTGAGTTTCATATAATTTTCATGTCACAAAGTACTTTTTAGAAAACCTTTTTACAACCATTTAAAAATGTAAAGTTCATTCTTAGCTCAAGGTCAGTACAAAAACAGGTGGTGGGCTGGTTTTGGGATTTGGCTTGTGGGCCAACTATGGTGGATGATTCAAAGGTTTGGTTTAAAAAAAAAATCACTTAGCAAAGTGTCCAGGGGAAGTAGTCCAGGGCTGGTGTCATAGCTCTAGAACCAGGTTCCTTCTTTCCTCTAGTTGTGCCATCCTTGGCATCTTCATGCTGGACATCTCATGGTTACAAGACAGCTGCTGCATCACCAGCCTCATAGCTGTGATCCAGAAAGGGAGAAGGAGGAAATGCAACAAACAGCATTTCCCAACTAAGTCTGTACTTTTTAATTAGGCTCCATCTATAAATTCTCCATTTATATCTCTTGAGCAAGCTGTGTCATACGGTCAGCTTTAGCTGCAAAGGAACTTGGGAAATACGGTCACAGTGCCACTCTGAACAAAAATTCAGTTTTGTTAGCAAGGAAGATGAGGAGAGTAGATATTTTATGGGCAACCTGCAGTGTTAGCCATGATATCCTTGAGAAGCTGGTGGGCAATAGATCTAAAATTCATGTATGTAATTCTTGCCCCCTTAAAGAAGGAAAAAGGAGAAAATTTAGTCAAGAACAACTGAAATGATAGGACAAAGGGGGGAGGGAGGGTGCACTGCCGCTGCCCACACAATGCACTAGGTTTGGAATTTAATTTTCTAGCTTTTCAACCTGATTCTTTAACTTACAAACTGTGACACTGGATGAGTCAAGCTCTATATGCCTATTTTCCTGTAAAACAGGAACAGATTGTTAGAAAGAAAGGGAGAGATTATATTGGGTAAGCAACTGTGACAGTACTAGTAGTTGGCAATTTGAATAGAAAAACAACAGACTTCCTTATGACATATTCTTCATGTAATGTCTTTTGGAGAGGAAAGGTAATTATGATTTACTAAGAGTTTCTATTTCCCACAGGGAAGCAACGTTCATCTCTGGAGTATGTACTTTAGGTAATCTGAGGGAAGAAAGATGATTTTCTAGCAGGTTTAGCTCTCATATATAAGCAATATATATCTGTGCAGAGTAACTACTTCTGGTGGCTTGTTGAAACATAAACTATTCAATACTTATATCTCCCATGATCCTGGGAATGTTGAATTTGAACATCTCTCATACTGTTGGTGTTCCTCAAACTTTGGTGATTTTTAGTGCTCTATTTATATTTAGAAGTCAGACTCTAGTTGGATCAGGATCAGTAATGACAGTGAAGTTCCTCAGCTCAAGAAATAATTTTGATTCTGTTGTCTTAGTCATTCACCAAATATCTGTTGAATGTCTATTACATGTCAGCCAGTGCTCTAGGTGCTGGAGAAATAGTATGAACAATACAGAGAAGACCCCTGACCTCATACAGCTTACATAATACTGATGGAGACAGTAGTTGGATAGAGTGAGCTGAGGAGATGGGAACATGCTAGTTAAGTGATATGGATAGCTTGGCTTCTGGACTTAATCTATGGTGTATTTTTCAGTTAATCAAAGATGCAAATAATTTGAACTTTATTTTTGTATCTAATTAATGAATTCGGTAAGCATTTATTGAATATCTTCTGTGTCCAATACTGTGCTAAACAGTGAGGTAAAATGGTAAGTAATAGCTCCATATAGCTGAGTAGAATTGTATAGTGATGAACTGGGTGATTCACACTTGTCCTTGGGTAGGATGTTAGTTGTGCATATCTTCCTGATAATGTATCCATGAAAGTAGACACATTTGTATATTTAGAGGGTCACTGAATAGGAGATCAGCTAGAGCTAGAATTACTCATAAGGATTAGTAAGAAAGTGTAAATAAAGATCCATGAAGACCACAGTCAAGAGGTCAAGTAAGAACTGGCACTGGGTTTTGAAGAGCCAGTATAAATTGGACGGCTAAGCTTGGGGAGAGTAGCTAGAGAGACTATCCCAGAGGGCAAATTCTGGAAAAAAGATCTAGAGTCAGAAACAGTCAAGGGATTTCAGGGAGCCAATGGGAATTGAGCAATGTTACAGCAGAATGTATATGATTGTAAAATAAGAGATGTTACTGTTGAGGTCAGTTTGTGTGGGCCTAGATCGGGAGTTTGTCCTTTATTCTAACATAACAGGGGATCATTCAAGGTACTGAATGGGGCCATTTTAAAGAGATGGAGTATAATAGTTTCTGGCTGAGAGGGCCCATTCCGACTCCTACCAAGCACCCTTTCCACACCTAAAGACCTCCTCTACAGTTTTCCTAAAGGATAAGGTAGCCACTGTGTTCTGGGCCAAGGTAGTCTTTAATGCGGCTGGCCTTGGAGGGAAACAAAGCTAGGCTTGGAGAGAAACAAGACTGGGCTTAGAGGCTGGGCTTGGAGGGATCGCCTTCTTTTGGAGCTCCATAGAGATCCTCCTCCCGCGTCCTAGAGAGTCAGTGGCCGCCGCGCTAGACCGCTGTGACGCATTACCGCCCGCGCCCCCGCACTTCCGGCGCCAGAGGTTAAGCCTGCGTCCCGGGCTTTCGCGAACCTTCGGGACCGTGGGCGCCGCTGCAACTGGAGCCTCGGGATCTCACGGTGAGCTGGGCCCCAAGAAGGGAAAAGGAAGAATTCCCAGAGCACCTGGGCTGGGACGGCGGACCGGGGGCTTATCTGAGAAGTCCGTCCCGGTTTCGACCACCCCACCCCTCACCCCGAGTTGCTGCCTGCGCGTGCCGCCCGGAACCCAGGACACTCCGGGTGGACCAGCCGTGTCGCGCCTGCAGACCCCAAGGCCCAGCAAGGCGCCGGGCATAGAGGAAGCGTTTCCGAAAGTGGCAGAATGAATGAGCGAGTGAGAGAGTGGTGAATGGTTGATCAAGAAATAAGAACTGTGTGCGGAAACGAAATCCCGGGACTTAGAAATCTGTCTCGACACTAGCTACTTCCCCCAGCCGATCATGTAGCTGTCAGCCTCATTTAGGGATTGTCTTAATAGGAAGTGGCAAATAATGCAAAGCGCACTAGTTGGGGAGTCCCGAGACCTGGATTAGAATTCTGGAGGGTACAGTGGCTGTTTCTTGAAGTTGGACTATCTAGTAGTCTGTGTCTTGTTCTTCACAAGGCTCAGGTGACAGCTTGGATGTGATACTCTTTTTATCAACGTTAATGTCTTCCAACAAAATGTTACTGTCCATTACGCGCCAAACATTACCAGAATTCAGGGGCAAGGCTACAAAATGAGTGACATTGGAGCCTGCCAAATGTGAAAATGCTTTTACTCTAATGATATGTATATAAGCAAATTTTGGTAATAATATTTTAAATTATATCTATTTAGCACTTGTCATATGCTAGGCTGTGTTTGAAGCATTTGTGCTTTTTAATTTTCCCAACAGTGAATTTTTGGTAGTTTAAAAGTGAAGAAATTGAGGTACAGAAAGAACAGATAACTTGTCCAAGGGCATAGTGTTACTATGAGTGACACAAAGCTGCAGAAGAGATACATATAATGTGCTGCTATAGCCTGGGTGTGTGTCATTTAGTGCTAACAGGCAAACCGAGAAGGGCTTTAGAGAGGAGTACATTTCCATGTGGTCTTGCTGAAGGAATTGTGGTTTCAAATTTTTGAAATCCCCCACCTAGCTTGCCCATACTCTTTTACGAAATTATTGAGGAGTAACGAGGTAGCAGCAGGGAGAAAGCTTACAAGGTATGGGTAAGAAGCCAGCTCTCTGATAGCATGAAAAGGCTATGAGGAACCTCTTTTCTTTTATAATAATACCCATCTCCCTCTAGATCTGCAGAGAGATCCTTCTAACATCTTAAAATCACTACCAATCAGATTATTCCACGGTAGCCATTTGTAGAAACACCTGTACATTGCTTTCTGACCTAGGGTTCAGCAAACTACGGGTGAAATTTGGTCTACCACCTTTTTTGTGATATTATTTTATTAAAACACAGGCTCTTTCCTGTAAATATTGTCTATTTCTGCTTTGAAACTACCAAGGTAAAGTTGAATAGGTGCAACAGACATAGAGAGACCATATAGCCATTTATTTAGCCTATGAGACCTAAATTATTTACTTTCTGGCCCATTACAGAAAGTTTGCTGAGCCTTTACATAGACAAACTGCTGCCAGCTCATACAATCCATGATTGGAGGAGAGCAATCATCACCAAAATGCTTTTTTCTTCTCTGTAGGTTTTAGTGTCAAACATAATAGTTTCTGAACCTTGTTGAGTACCTATTGTCTTTATGAGTGCTTTACTTGAATTAACTTGCCAAAGATTCACAGAGTGTTAGAGCTTGTAGGACTCATGGATATTATCTGTTTTGTCATCCTTTTCAGATAACCTGTTGTGTAGGCTCACTCACATGGGCATAGCAATTTCCTGACTCCCAGTCCAATCCACTTTCATCTTATTCTGAATGGATCCATTAGATCTGTCGTTTTTTGGTTTTTGTTTCTCGATTCTTAAAAATAACTACTTTTTCTACTGTGAAAGTAACATGTCTATTGAAGAAAAAGTGAAATATATAGAAGAGTATAAAGAACAAAGTGAAATGACCCATTAATTGACCTTGAGATAAGCGTGTTAACATTGGGTGGGTTTTCTTTATGTCCTTTTTTTATGTGTTTGTTTTGTTTTATCTGTGTATTCATAATAGTTTCTGGCCAGACATGCTGGTTCATGCCTGTAATTCAGCACTTTCAGAGGCAAAGGTAGGAGAATCACTTGAGGCCAGGAGTCTAAGACCAACCTCGGTCACATAGCAAGACCTTGTCTCCTCAAAAAAATAAAAAAAACAAAAAACTAGCCGGGCAAGGTAACTTGTATCTGTAGACTCAGCTACTCAGGAGGCTGAGGTAGAAGGATTGCCTGAGCCCAGGAGATCAAGGCTGTGGTTAGTGGTGATTGTGCCACTGTGCTCTAGCCCAGGCAACAGAGTGACACTCTGACTCATAATAAAAACAACAACAACAACAATTTCCATTGAATGATTATTTAGTGCTAGTGTATGTGTGTATTTTTTTTCTTTGAGTCAGTGTCTCACTCTGTCACCCAGGCTGGAGTGCAGTGGCACCCTGACAGCCACTGCAGCCTCAACCTGCTGGGCTCAGGCTATCCTTCCACCTCAGCCTTCTAAGTAGCTGAAACTACAGGCATGCGCCATCAAACCCAGCTAATTTTTTGATTTATTGTAGAGATGATGTCTTGTCAAGTTGTCCAGGCTGGTCTTGAACCCGTGGGCTCAGGCAGTCCTCTCATCTCAACCTCCCAAAGTGCTAGGATTATAGACGTGAGCCATCATGCCCAGTCTGTGTGTATATTTTTTTGTTTTAGTGTTTTGTATCCTTCTTTTTAACATGTATTTTCTCACATTTGGAAATGTGATTTTTAGTAGTCAACCTATCATATTGACATTCCATCAATGTTTGTTTGCCTATTTTTTAATCTTAGCAGTAATGTGATCTTTATACATAAATCTTTGTGCCATCTCTGATTTTTTTTTTTTTTTTTTTACTTTTTTCTCTGATTACAGAAGTTATTTATTCCTATGGGAAAACTTTCAAACATTACAAAAAGGTCAGATTATCATGATTAATAATTTGATATATACTCTTATAGATTTAGGTTAGTTTTTTGTTTGTTTGTTTGTTTTTTGTTTTTTGAGTTGAAGTTTCACTCTGTTGCCCAGACTGGAGTGCAGTGGCACACTTCCGGCCACTCCAGCCTCAACCTGCTGGGCTCCAGCGATCCTTCCGCCTCAGTCTTCCAAGTAGCTGGAACTACAGGCACACGCTACCACGCCCGGCTAATTTTTGATTTATTGTAGAGACAAGGTCTCGCCAAGTTGCCTGGATGGGTCTCGAATCCGTGAGCTCAGGCAATCCACTCACCTCAGCCTCCCAAAGTGCTGGGATTACAGGCTGAGCCACCGAGCCTGGCCTAGTTTTTTAAAAAGTAAAGCAAAATATAGATAATGGAGGAAGTTTGGGAAAATCATTAATAGTTAATTGTGTCATTACAATGATGATTATTTTTTTCTTGATCTTATTCACATGCATATTTTAACAAGCATATGATGTTATGTTGCACTTGAAATTTTGATAGCCTTAGTTTTTTTTCCACTTATATATGGCATAAATGCCCAAATAACCACATATTTTTATTTTTAATTATCTTTCATCTGTATAATTTCCATCAAGTAGAAGTACCATAATTTACTAAGCCTCAGTGTCTACCAATAGAAAAATTGTTATTGCCACAACACTAGGGTTTCTTTTTTTTTTTTTTTACAGGTAACAGAAGAGAACTTTTTTTCCTTGTTGAGCAGTTACTTTATGGGAAAGTTCTAATAGTAGAATTACTAGGTCAACGAACACAGGCATTTTTATGATGTATCAATGACTTTAAGGAGCTTCTGAGGTACACTGCAGGTGTTATAATACAAAATGTATAATATGAGTTCCTGTACCAATATCCCAGCAACAACTGAAGTTACAGCTTTTAGAACTGATGTATATTGCCAAATTACCTTCTGAAAGATGGGACCAGTTCAATTCCCACCAGTGTGTATGAGAAGTGCTCTTTCCCTGTACCTTTGCCAGTCTTAAGTGTGACATTGAAAATAGGTTTTCCAACTTGATGTAAAAATGGATTCGTCCTTCTTTCAGTTTCCATTTCCTTGGATACCAAAGACATGGAACTTTATTTTGATATGTTTATTGGCCTTTTGTAATTCTTGGTGTATTTATTGTATTTTTCGTTTTTCTCTTAATTCATCTTTAAGAAATCTTCGTATATAGGCTTATGTATCCCTTGATATATAAATCAAAAAGTTTTTAAGCTTGTTTGTCTTTTAACTTTATTTATATTTTGGATAGAATATTGTTTTCCTGTGGCCAGATTTGTCCATTTTTTGTTGTGTGGATTAAAATTATCAATTTTTCTGCTATTTTGTATCATGCTTAAAAAGAGCTATCCTAACCCTAAATTCAATCCTTTGTCCATATTTTATTATTTTATGGTTTCTTTTTTTTTTGAGTTGGAGTCTCACTCTTGTCACCTAGGCTGGAGTGCATTGCCACGCTCATGGCCATCACAGCCTCGACCTGCTGGGCTCAGGCGATCCTTCTGCCTCAGCCTTCCAAGTAGCTGGAACTACAGATGCACACTGCCACGGCCAGCTAGTTTTTTTAGATTTATTGTAGAGGTGAGTTCTCACCAAGTTGTCCAGGCTGGTCTCGAACCACCGGACTCAGGCAGTCTTCTCACCTTGGCCTCCCAAAGTGCTGGGATTATAGGATGAGCCACCATGCCCGGCCTATGATTTCTTTTTTCAAAAATATATTAATCCTTTCATCAGTTTTTGTTTACTCTGATATGTAGTATGATACAGGAATCTCATTAAGTGTATTTTTCAAGAAGTTATTTTTCAAGAAGTTAGAGAGTTCCAGCATAATTTATGAGTAATCTATTATTTTATGATTAGAAATACTGCTTTTTTCATATATTAAATCATTTTTATCTACATCTCAGGGGATTCGAGATCTTTTACATGTATAGACTCATTGAGGTTTTTTTTTTTTTTTTTTTTTGAGTTGGAGTCTCACTCTGTCGCCCAGGCTGGAATGCAGTGGCATGCTTACAGCCACCACAGCCTTGACCTTGACCTGCCGGGCTCAGGCAATCCTTCTTCCTCAGCCTTCCAAGTAGCTGGAACTACAGGCGCACACTACCACGTCTGGTTAATTTTTAGATTTATTGTTTAGATGAGGTCTCATCAAGTTGCCCAGGCTAATTTCGAACCCCTGAGCTCAGGCAACCCAGTGCCTCCCAAAGTACTGAGATTGCAGGCTTGAGCCACCATGCCCGGCCAGTTAACTCTTTTTATGTTTAAAACTCTTCAGATCACTCCTCTCTCCTGTATTCCAGATATCTTATGTCCTACTTTCTGTTTGGACATTTCAAAACTATAGGAATCCTCCTCCCCAGACAAGTGTTCATACTCTCACTAGAGGTCGCTGTCATTATTCTAGTCAAAAACTGGCCAATCATTCTTGACTTCCCCATCTCTCACCCTGGCCAGCAATATTCATCCAACTCTGTGGATTCTCTTAGTCCAGTTCCCTTACTGAATTATAGAAACACCCTCACAAGGGATTGTCTAGCCTTCACCTTGCACTCTCACCCCTAGCCCTGCACACATTCTCTGCACTCTGGGAAGAGGGATATATATATTATCCCTGTTATGGCTTTCTGCTCACTTTAGGGTAAAGTCTTTAAAATGGTTTGCAGTTTAATTTGGCCTTTGCTTGCCTCAGGCTTTCTGTCTCATTTTTGGGCTTAAAATCTTGACTTTAGTGGGTCTCCTTCATTCTCCCAAGGCACTGAGCTTCATTTGTATGTTCTGTTTTGTCTTTTTGGTATATACTTTTACCTTTTTACCTGTTGAGTTCCTGTTTATCTCTTGTTCAGAGAGGCCTGATTTCCCAGACTAGATTATGTTCCCTCTGCCCTACATTCCATAGCTCCTTGTGCTTCCAATTTGGTAACTCCCGTATTTGAAATTATTGGTTTAATGTCTTTTTCCAACTATGATATAAGCTACAGGCAGGCAGGGACATTGTCTTGACTTTTTTTTTTTTCATCATCTAGCACTGATTACACCCAAATCCTACTCTGCTGCATGAGTCTTTGTAGGATCCATGATGACTGACAGGTTCCCTTTATGCCCCTCCTGTAAAAGAACATCAGGAGGACCCAGATAGGATCTTCTTAAACCTTCAAAATCCAATATGGAGGCACAGACCTGCATGAGAAGCACACAGGATCAACCTTATGTACGTCAGCAGACTCATTCTGTTCTTTCATGCCATTGGAGCCCGTGGCACTGGTAAAACCATCTCTGTATCTTCCTTTTTTTCCTTGAAATAATGCTGCCATTTCGGCTTACTTCAGGGTTGTATGGAAGATATTTTTAGATGAACAGTTATGATTTTGAGATTTCAAACAGCAAAATTTGCAGAAACTTTGTCTACTATTTTTGCAACTTTTGTATGTCAAAAATTATTTCACAATTAGATTTTTTTTTTTTTAAGTTGGAGTCTCTCTCTGTCACCCAGACTGGAGTGCAGTGGCTACTCCCAGCCACCACAGCCTCGACCTACTGGGCTCCGGCAATCCTCCCACCTCAGCCTTCCAAGTAGCTGGAACTACAGGCACACGCTACCACACCTGGCTAATTATTATTTTTTAATTGTAGAGATGAGGTCTCACTAAGTTGCCCAGGTGGATCTCGAACCCGTGGGCTCAGGCAATCCACTCACCTCAGCCTCCCAAAGCTCTGGGATTACAGGCTGAGCCACCAAGCCCGGCTACAATTAGATTTTTTAAAAACTGAAGCCTGTGCTCTTATATTGAACTGGGTCTGAAAAAAATTGTTTACTTGATATGAAATTTAGAAGAAAGGACAATCAGCGTGTCTCTAGAGAGCATTCCCTAACCACTATCCTAGCTCCTCGACATATGATAGAAATGGGTGAATCACACTTAATGCATTAGCCTTGCTGTGAGGACATTTTCCCATGCCTTGCAGCATTTGATTATATTAACTGACCTTTCATATTGATTGTTGTATGGTAGACAGTGCACTTGTTGACATGAATATTCCTAGCTATTTAATCCTTATATTTATCATTATAAAGTGATAAATAGTATGATTTATTTGTCAAGTGCTTGAGTATTCTGTAGTCTGTCAGTCTGTCTGATTCTGTTACTTCTTGAACAGCTGACAAATGGGATTTTGTGAACCTAGGAAGCTGCCAATGCTGATTTTTGCTGGTGCATCTGCATTACTGTTCTGAGAGGTATTGTGTGAATTACTAGATATTGCGTTTAAGCAAAAGCTCTTTCTTGTTTTCTGTTTACTGAAACCATGATATCCTCTCCCCACCTTTTTTTTTTCCCTTCCAGTTTTCCAAACCTGAAGTGTTTTCCAATCAAAGCAGAAAGACGATTTGTGGATGTTGAATATGCAAGGAAATGAAGAGAAAGAGATTACAGGAGAGACTTGTCCAGGTGAGTGAGCGAGGGACAACCAATGGGAGAAGTAGCCAGGCAGTAGGAAGACTTTGGAAGTATTAGAAGAGAATATGAGTGAAGCTCAGGAGATTAAGTTACTGTATCTTGCAGGGATGCTGACGACAGGTGTGGGTGAGCCAATTTTTCCCCAGTGCTCATTTTATCTTTCTCATTTCCAGCATTTAACTTTTATATTTTCCTACTTTCCACTTCTTGAATACAAAAATTCATGTTTCCTGTCTTGCCCTAATCTTAGCTTGTGTGTTGTTGTTTTTCACTTTCCTTCATTGTCTGTAATCCTCTCACTACTTAGGTCACTGTAGCTGCCCTTTCCATGGGAGTTCCTCATTAATAATCATCACATTACTGTGATGCAGAGCTCTTTCACCACTTGCAGCTCTGAATTATTTGCCGTGCTTTCCTTTATTTATTTCCTTAACTCTTAGGACATTACTGAGACCTGCCAGAGTTAAGGCCCTAATAGCTTCAGGGGCCTTTACTCTGCCATGCAAAAGAGATAGTCACTCTGCCCTTTTCTTTTAGGTTGGGCAAATGAGCCTACTCCAGAGCAGGATGTCTGTGAAACTGAATCAACAGGAATAGTAGCAAAGCGATTCCAAGAGGATGAATACCAGGATTCTACATTTGAAGAAAAATATGCATGTGAGGGCATGAAGGGAAATTCTCCTAGAGAGGTTCCTGAGCCATGCCTTTTCCAGGAAGGAGGTTTTGGGGGAATGACTTTGATCCACAAGGAAGCACCTGCTGAAATGATTAGTCAACAATATAATTGTAAGAAAAGCTTGATATTGACCTCAAGCCTTGTTACACATCTCAGGGTTTCTGCAGAAGAAAGTCTGCATCAGTGGGAAACAGGTAATATACATACCAATGAGATTTTGAACGAAACTAATTGTCCGACTCTGCCCACGCAGAAAAAATCTTGGAAATGTAACGAATGTGGAAAAGCCTTTACTCAGAGCTCATCCCTTACCCAACATCAGAGAACTCATACTGGAGAGAGACCCTATGCATGTGAGGAATGTGGGAAAGCTTTTAGTCGTAGCTCATTCCTTGTTCAACATCAAAGAATTCACACTGGGGTGAAACCATACGAATGCGAGCAGTGTGGAAAAACATTTCGATGTCGATCATTTCTTACTCAGCATCAGCGAATCCACACTGGAGAGAAACCTTATAAATGTAATGAATGTGGGAATTCCTTCCGCAATCACTCACATCTCACTGAACATCAAAGAATTCACACTGGAGAGAAACCTTATAAATGTAATAGATGTGGAAAGGCGTTCAATCAGAATACACACCTTATTCACCATCAGAGAATTCACACTGGTGAGAAGCCTTATTTATGTACTGAATGTGGCTCTTCGTTTCGCAAACACTCAAATCTTACACAACATCAGAGAATTCACACTGGAGAAAAACCCCATAAGTGTGATGAATGTGGGAAAACCTTCCAAACAAAGGCAAACCTCTCTCAGCATCAGAGAATTCATACTGGAGAGAAACCCTATAAATGTAAGGATTGCGGCAAAGCCTTTTGTCAGAGCCCATCTCTTATTAAACACCAGCGAATCCATACCGGAGAAAAACCCTATAAGTGTAAGGAATGTGGCAAAGCTTTTACTCAGAGCACACCTCTCACTAAACATCAGAGAATCCATACAGGGGAGAGACCCTACAAATGCAGTGAATGTGGTAAAGCCTTCATTCAGAGCATTTGCCTTATTCGGCATCAGAGAAGTCACACTGGGGAAAAACCCTATAAATGCAGTGAATGTGGAAAGGGCTTTAATCAGAACACCTGCCTCACTCAGCATATGAGAATTCATACTGGAGAAAAACCCTATAAATGTAAAGAATGTGGGAAAGCCTTTGCTCACAGCTCATCTCTTACTGAACATCATAGAACTCACACTGGTGAGAAGCTGTATAAATGTAGTGAGTGTGAGAAAACCTTCCGCAAGTATGCACACCTTAGTGAACATTACAGAATTCACACTGGTGAGAAGCCTTATGAATGCATTGAATGTGGAAAGTTCTTCAGACATAGTTCAGTTCTTTTCAGACATCAGAAACTTCACAGTGGTGAATAATGCTGACATTTAGGTTATGACAGTTTCTCTAGATAGAGTGACTAGGAATCTGACTGGGAGGGTGAGGAAGGTAAAATTTCTGGAGGGTAGATTGAAGGAACATTGGCTATTGCATTCTGAGAAGAGTGTTACCACAAATGGAGGTGGGAGCCTGGAGAATGCAGCGCATACTCCAGGAGGGCATATAGGAATACAGGGTAGAAAGAAAATCCTGCTTTTCAGATAAAGCCTGTAGGTTGCCACTCTTCCTGCCCCATGTGACTGTTACATCTTGAGAAGGGATTTGTTAAGTTAGCATTTGTGCTTCCTTTACTATAAGCCTGTCTTACCTTCTGACCTTGTTACCCATGTTTACTGCCCAGTAGGTTGAAGCGTTTTTCCAAACACTGCCTGTAACAGTTCTGATGTAGTGCTAAGTTTAAGTAGCCTCCAGATATTTGTGGCAGCTTTGACCATGCTACCATCGGGGAGG
The DNA here is from genome assembly GCA_963574415.1 of Tarsius wallacei. Lineage (NCBI taxonomy): Eukaryota > Metazoa > Chordata > Mammalia > Primates > Tarsiidae > Tarsius > Tarsius wallacei. Next base: position 18,167 of record CAUYQG010208007.1, read on the forward strand.
CTCTCTGACCTTTGGGAGTGAGCCTGTGGAGGGGAGACAGAAACAAGTAAAAATCAAGGAAACCGTAGTCATTCATTCAGAAAGGATATGTGGCAAGAACTGAGCTTACCTCTACGGATGTGTTGGTGAAAAACACTTTTTTCCAGAGTAAAAATCTTCCCTCATCCTTTCAAGATTTGGGGTGACTTGGAGCTAAGTAGGAAATAGTTGGTCAAGGGAGGTTTCAGGATGCCAGTCTGTGGAAAGGCAGTCATATTTACTCAGAGCCAGGGACAGGAAGACCCCATCTTCATCCCAGAGGAATACTGGTTTACCCAGGCAAGAAACAGTATGTGTTATACTGTGGATAAGAGGCTTCAGGGCAGGAATCCTGCATGTAGCTGAGCAAGCTATCTACATAACCTTGCCTAGACTAAGGGGTACACCTATTTCTTGTAAGTTTAGCTGGGCCACTGGTTCACAGACCAGGGGAGAGAGACTAACAGTATTCCAGCAAAATGAGATTTAGTTTATTAGTATTTCAGAAAATTAGTGTCGAGGGAAGATGGGCTTCTAGGTTGGGGCTAGACTTTGGGGCTGTTGGACTAATCCTTAAGACAGTATTGACATTTGTCATGGAATGACTTGGAAAACAGTTCTAAAAAGAGATTTTTTCCAAATCCCTGAAAATCAAGGTAGCACAGTTTGCCACTGACTGTGATGACATTCCTTCGAAAGGGCATGATTTTATTTTCCCAGTTACTTTCATGTTTTTAACTACTACCAAGAAAATGAGCTTCAGAAGAATGAGGATAGTCTTTGACTGGTATTTGAAATAGTTCTTCCTATAATCCCAGCGCTTTGGGAGGCCAAGGCGAGAGAATTGTCTGAGCCTGTGGGTTCAAGACCAGCCTGGGCAACACGGTGAGACCTCGTCTCTACAATAAATCAAAAAATTAGCTGGACATGGTAACGCATGCCTGTAGTACCAACTACTTGGAAGGCAGTGGCAGAAGGATCGCCAGAGCCCAGCAGATCGATGCTGGGGTGGATATGAGCATGCCACTGCACTCCAGCCTGGGAGACGGAGTGAGACTCCCAACCCCTCTCAAAAAAAAAAAAACAAAAAACTTAAACCCTGAAGTTCATATGGTTTTAATATATGGCTATTAAAAACAGCTAAATTAAGTGGATTCTGAATTGCTTAATTATTTGGAGCTCTATTGATTTTTTTCAGAGCAGCTGTCTTGTAAGCAATGGTTTGGGTTATGTATTACCATTAATGGGAATGTGGCATAAATATCACATATGCTTTTCCCTCTCCCTAGCTATGAAGATTATTTATTTTTTTATTTTTTTGCAGGATTTACTGAGAGAATAGAAAAGCTCCCACAGTAGGAGGGGATCTGAGGGGGTTGCCCAAAGATTATGTTCTTAAAAACTACCATGGGGCCGAGCGTGGTGGCTCACGTCTATAATCCCAGCACTTTGGGAGGCCAAGGTGAGAGGATTGCCTGAGCCCACGGGTTTGAGTTCAGCCTGGGCAACTTGGTGAGATCTCATCTCTATATAAATAAATAAATAATTTAGCTGAGTATGGTGGTGAGTGCTTGTAGTTTCAACTAATTGGAAGGCTGAGGTGGAAGGATCACCTGAGCCCAGCAGGTCGAGGCTGCAGTGGCCGTGAGCATGCCACTGCACTCCAGCCTGGGCAACAGAGTGAGATTCCAACTCAGAAAACAACAACAACAAAAACCTACCATAGGAGAATTCACAGGTGAATAATACCTTATGGGTAAAAATAACTCTGAAAGCTTTCTAAATATGTACATGAAAATACATACTATCAAAAGCAAATGTCAATGAATATATTTCCTAAGTAAAAACACTACAGAACTAATTGCTGGCATATAGAAAATGTTCAATAAATATTAAATATTTCATGAAGTAATGTGTTTTAACCAACCATTGCCCATCAGAACCTTTTTAAGAATTACCTAATAAGTATTTGTAGTAATATTTATATAGTACTATTTTTAGAATCATGAGTGGAGAGAATAGGAAGCAGTATCTTGAGAAATGAAAAACCTTAAGGGTGGACAGTATCTCTAAGTTATTGTGAGAAAGATTTTTTTTGAGATGGAGTGGACACAACCCTGAATTTTTATTTCTCAGGTCGAGAGTCTGGCACGTTTTCACTTTCTGGGGAAACAAAAATGAAAGGAACTTATCTTTTCAATACCCATATTATCACACTTTCACACCGATAAGTATTTGTTGAATTCTGATTTTCTCAGTTGCTGGCCTGTGATGTGCCTAGTTACTTCAGTGTGGCTCCAGACCTAGGAATCTCTGTCTTCCTTCTTAATCAGTCTTCATTTCTATTCAACCACTGTTATCTTTCTGATATTTCCTAAGTCTGGAAGCCATCTCCACTGCTATTGCTGAAGTCTAGCCCCCAATTTATTTCCTAGATTATTTAAAAAAATTTTCTAACATTGTTTCAGTTTGTCTCACTAGGCCATCTTTCAGGTATCTTCTGGATCTTTGTAAGCATAATCAGCGTTTATTGTTCTCTCTTACTGAAGTCCTAGACTTCTGAAGAGAAGCCCCTCATCTAGCCCATGCCAATATTGTCATCCTCAATTGCTCTTCCTTGCCTGGCACATTCTGTTCCATGTTGCAAATTCCTGTGATTCTACTTTGACATTTTGTATATACTGTTCTATTGCCTTAGTTCCCTTCCCTGCTTCTGTTTGCCTGGAAAACTACTTTGTCACATGAATGTGCTCAGGCAGTATCTTAAAGCTATCTCTAACCTCATGTATTTTCATTATTTCAATCTTTTGTATCTTCCATCATTTTATCATGTTACATTATAATGGTTTATAAACTTTTCTCTTTCCACTGAACTATCAGCTTTACCGGGAAAGAACTATGTGATATTTGTTTTGTATCTGCAGTGCCTGGTATTTTTGAGTGCCAATAAATATTAACTGAACTTAACTATAATATCAAGTGAGACATTTCTGCATGCCAGCCTGCAAGTTGTGACTTAGGTCCTCAGTTACTGGCAAAAAGGAGGCATGGTGGATGTGTCTGAAGTGTTCGCCAAGAGCAACAGTCCTGAAACTTGCCCCATATGTAAAGTGTGTGGTTGTATTAAACAGAGGGTCCCATAACAATAGATAATACAGCCAAAAATGTTTTACAACAAAAAGTGCAATCCCAGTTTAACAAAGTGCTTTCAATTATATTGATGTCAGAACCAATAGAAAGAGGAAAATGCATGCAGGTGCAGACACCTATGTCAACTTGAATGTCCATGAAATAAGATAGGAACAGAAAAGTAATGTTGGCCTGGCAGGAGAAAACTTGGAGCTTAGAAATCCCAAAGTGGGCTGGGAGTGATGACTCATGCCTGAAATCCCACCTACTCAGGAGGCTGAGGTGGGAGAATTGATTGAGGCCTGTAGTTCAAAGCAGTCTGGTCAACATAGACCACTGTCCCTAAATGAAAAATGTAAACATCAGCTGGGCATGGTGGTGTGCACATGTACCCGCAACTTGGGAGGTTGAGGCAGAATTGCTTGCTGCTTGTGCCCAGGAGTTCAAGGCTGCAGTGAGCTAGGATCATACCACTGCACTACAGCCTGAGCATCAGAGTGAAACCATGTCTCAAAAAAGAAAATGAAAGAAAAAAAAAAAAATCCCAACGCGGAAGTACTGTGTGACATCTTGGGCTGTGAAATGATAAAGAATGGGAATGTGTTGCTTATTCTCTGTACACTGTAATTTAATTCATGATTTCAGAAGGACACAGTGGGTTGGAGCCACATCAGATCCTCAAAACAACAAAAGAAAATGGGTGTTTGGAGTTGCCCAATGGCACCCAAACAGTGTCAGTTGAAGTTTAAACTCCAGTTTCCTTGTATTTCACTCACTTTTCTCTTTGCTTATACTCTGTGCCATATGCCTTTTTACTTTGTCCATTACAGAATTGAGCACACAGGGCTCCAACCTTTTCCTCACCGTGAGGACAGAAGGCACTCACTTTATAACATAAGCTTTATAAAGCTGTAATAAAGCTTTATAACAGAATCTCAGACTTTTTGGGTTTAAGGGAAGGAGAGAAGTTGATTTTGTATTTTTACCCCTCTTCATGAGACAGAAATCTAACCTTGACCCTAGGTGGCATCTGTTTCACATCCTTTCATTCACTGGCCACATTAGGGCTAAGATCATTTTAGTTTTATGGACTATTTTTGTTGTCTATCCCTAACATCTGTGTTTCACCTCATTAAAAGAATTTTAGCCCAAACTACTATTAAGCCCAATTACTGTTTCTAGTAACCTGCTTTACCCAAGGTACCTCATTCCAGGCTTAATTTCCACACAGTAGAGCCTGCTGGCTTACAGATTATTTGAAGGCTAAAAGGTAGGAAAAACAATAATTAGTCCTAGCTTCTTTGGCCTGTGGGAAGCTAGGGCAGTGGGGAAGAACTTTCTATCTGATTTCAAAGAAGTGCTGAGAATGTGACACCTGGTGTTGCAGGAGTTTTGAACACTGTCAGCTTAAACCAGCAACCTCGGGTTCTTGATCCCACGACCAAGAAGATTAAGGAACACAGACACCGAAAGGATGAGTGAAAGAAGGAGTTGATTAGGCAACAAAGCTCTCTAGAAAACGAGAGGAGCCCGGAGTGAGTTACCTGCTGTTAAAAGGTTGTTTTTTGTGTGTGTGTGAGTTTTATCTTTTCTGGAGGCGTTTTTGTCATTTACACTTCATCCGTCCCTACTTCCTGCAACCCAACCCAGACTGCGCATGCGGGTCCTTGACCAAAGTTACTCCATCTTTAATATTACCCATAAGTACCACAGAAAAGCCCACGGGAGGGTGGGGGGTAGAACCGCAATGCAAATGCTATGTTAATAGTATTATAATAAGGTAAGTTCAAGCTAGGACATCTAGTTAAGCTACTGCACTTGCATTTAAGCAGCAAAAAATCCCTTTTAGCAGTACATCCTGGGTTGGCAGGGTGTTCTTAACCACACTAATCACATTTTCAGCCAACAATTATATAAAGGGGGTGGTACATGGGGGCATTCCCGCAGGTGTTAAGTCTTCTGAGACCCTCTCTCTCTGTCTGCCTGACCAGCTTTTATCTCCTCTGTCACTGGTAAGGGGAACTCAACATTATTGTTACATGACATGTCAACTGACAATATTACAAGTTCCTTTTTACCTGAAGATGGTTAGTAATGGCCTCAATCTCTGGCATCTCCACTCCTGAATTCAGTATCTTAAAGGGACCCCATTTTGGGAAAACAGCCCATCTGGAAATTTGAACAACTTCTCTCCCGCAATTCATTCATTTATGCAACAGGTGTTTACTGTGTACATACTGTATGCTGCACATAGGGATAGGATGGTATGCACACGGTCCCATTATCCTGAATTTACATATCAGTAGGAATCCCTGGATCAGGTACTCTCTTACCTTAATCTTTGGAAGATATCTGAGCCTGTGAGTGCAAATAATTCCTGAATGAGGACCAGCAAGATCTGAAGTTTTTGTAGAGAGAGACAAGAGTGCTACCTCGAGGATTGGAAAGGTCACTGAAGCCAAGGTAGAACAATAGGGACTGGAGCCAACATTTGAGGAAAAGACAATAGTTCTAAAGTTTACCAAACTTTTTTTAAATGCCAGATTTCTTGGTAATTTACACGTATTAACCGCATTTAATCCTAACAATCCTATGCAATTTAGTACCACCATTATCTCCGTTAAGGGAGGAATTGGCCACAGAGAGGTACAGTAACTTCCCCATCGAGAATCTGGGATTTGAGCCCAAAGCTGAGCTCTTGCTCTTTAGCCACTAGTTGAACAAAGATCCTGAGTCAGTAAATGTCCGGGGTTCCTGTAAGGAGGTCAGTTTTTTGCAGGTGAGAATGTGTGAGAGGAAGGTTGAAGCCAGCTGTACAAAAGCCTTGAGAAACACCAAAGGACAGTGACATAGGAGAATAAATAAGGCGGAGCTGCGGGATGAACTGACACATAGTAAGAGCTCCTTGTGGGCGACCCCCATCCTCACTTCCGTGCAGCTTGCTCACACGGGAAAGAATCACGTTAGGCGGGTTTGCAGACGGCTTCCGGAGCCAGGACTCCTGGGCAGAGCACAGAAACCTGCCGCTCTAGGCCTGAGGAACCAACGAGAGGAAGCCGCTCCGGACTTCCTAGAGAAGAAACGGTAGTGGCTGTAGTGGCGATTGGCCGGGGCGCGGGTTGGTGACGTCACGCCGGCAGAGCGAGTCCTGGAGTTTTTTTGGCTGCCTGGTGGCACTCAGAGGCCCGAGCTTCAGGAGGGTAGCGTCGTGGAAACGCCTGGTAAGCGGTTGCTGCTGTGGCGCGTCCACTCCAGCGCCTCCCTCAGATCCGGGCCAGCCGACTGCCTCGCCTCTTCCTTCCCGGGGAGTCTTTGGAGCAAGGCCTGGGGCAAACTTGCCGTGAAAGGGGAGGGGGGAAGGCGGTCCAGGGCTGGGAGGCAGGGACCCGGGTTCCATTTGTATGTACTTGAGCGAGTCAGCAAACTTCCGAGCGCTTCAGTTTTCTGATTTTCAGAAGTGTATTAATATTATTCCTTACTTTGCCGATTTACAAAATTGTATGAACAGAGTATGTATAATGTTATCACATTCATTTGTTCTCTAACAGCAGCAAAATAGGTTCTGTATGAAAACGTAGACTCAAATATACTTTCACAGCAGGCATTTTATTTTGAGCCATCCTCCAGGGTGGAATGCAGTGGCATGATCACGACGATCATGGCTCATGGCAGCCTCGACCTCTTGGGCTCAGGCAATCCTTCCACCTCAGCATCTTGAGTAGCTGCGGCTACAGGCGCACGCCACCACGACCTGCTAATTTTTTTAAACCTTTTTTTTTTTTTAATAAAGACGAGGTTTCACTATTTTGCACAGGTTTGTCTTGAACTCCTGGGCTCAAGTAACCCGCCGGCCTTGGCCTCCCAAAGTGCTGGGATTACAGGTGTGAGCCACTGGCCCGGCAGCAGGCATTAATTATTGAATGCTTACCAGCTGGTTTTCTTCAAAATACTTCCCATGTATTAATTCATTTACTCCTCACCACAACCCTATGAAGTTACTGTTTTATCTCATCTCCACTTAATAGTTGAAAAAATTGGAGCACAGAAAGGTTAAGTAACTTGCCCAAGATCACTTACCTAATAAATGGCTGAACAGGGATTCAAACCCCAAAGTCCTAGTCCCAGAGGCCATGCCATACTTGTAAATTTAGTGGAGGAAGACATAATGTAGTCAGAGTAGCAGGTGGTACAGTAGAGAAATGTGTAAAATGTTTTGAGAATGTAGAAAAGGATGTGCTTTGAGAAAGTCAAGAAAAATTTTCCACAAGGAAGGGTGTGGTGGTTCACACTTGTGCTGAATATTAAAGGTTGACTGTGAGTTTGAAAATAATCACTGACTCATTTGACCTGATGAAAAAAAAAGGTTTGAAAATAAACAGTTTGATTAGTGTTGGATGAGAGGTGCTAATGGATTGGGATGATTTAGACTGGAAACCAAGTCCCTGCCTTTTAATACAGTGCTCTTTTCATTAGGAGATAATCTTTGTATGTGTGTGTGTGTGTGTTGGAGTCTCACTCCATCTCCCAGGCTGGAGAGTAGTGGCATGCTCACAGCCACCCCAGTGTTGACCTGTTAGACTCTGGCAGTTCTTCCGCCTCAGCCTTCCAAGTAGCTGGAACTACAGGCATGAGCTACCATGCCCGGCTAATTTTTTTATTTTTTTAATTGTAGAGACAAGGTCTCACCAAGTGCCTGGGCTGGTCTGTAACCCACGGGCTCAGCCAATCCACTTGCCTCGGCCTCCCAAAATCCTGGGATTACAGGCTGAGCCACTGAGCCCAGCCAGGCGATGTTCTTAAAACCTTTCTCTTAGGATGGGTCCTTAACATCTTCCAACAGACTCCCCTATCAGAGAGACAGTTCTCTTAATATTTTCTAGAAATCCTTCCATTTCTAATTGTGGGAAGATATCTGACAGGAAGTTTTCCTCCTGCTGACTCATCCTGTCCTTACAACAGCTTCTCACCTCAGTGCTTGCTCAGTTAGTACTTTTCAAATAAATGAATAAGCAGGCTCAAAGATGGACTAGAAGGGCTTGCTTTGAGGTTTTTGCTGTTTTCTCATCTTTTTTAGAATCAAAGAATCACAGAATATTGGTGCTAGAAGAAGCTATAGATGTTATCTAGCTTTTCACTTTCATAGATAAGCAAACAAATGGATGCAATTAAGTGACTTGTCTCAGGTTGCTAAATTGGTGGCAAAGACAAGAATTCAGACCTGTTGACTCAGTTCTTTGCTTGTCCTACTGCCCCCTGCCGTAACCTCAATTTTTGACTTTTTTTGTTTTTTTGAGTTGGAGTCTTACTCTGCCCAGGCTGGAGTGCAGTGGCATGGTCACAGCCACCCCATTGTCAACCTGCTGGGCTCAGGCAGTCCTTCCACCTCAGCCTTCCAAGTAGCTGGAACTATAGGCATGCACCACCACACTCAGGTGATTTTTTGATATTTCTGTTGTAGAGATGAGGTCTTGCCAAGTTGCCCAGGCTGTTGTTGAACCCCTGGGCTCAGGCAATCCACTCACCTCGGCCTCCCCAAGTGCTGGGATTACAGGCTTAAGTCACTGCACCTGGCCCAGTCTTTGACTTTTGAAGTTCATGGCTTTTCTGGTAGGCTTGGGGAGCCTTTGGACTGCAACCTTGTCTCTTACAGTTCTTATACTTTTTTACCCCTAGATGCTTAGTCCTTGGGAGCATTTGCCATCTTTCTCTTGCCACATGTCTCTGAAGTCTACCCACTCAATGACTTCTGTCTTTGGTGATCCTCTTCTAAGATAATGATATTCTTTCATATAGATTTAAAAGTTATGGAGTTTTCTTAGGTTCTTCTGAATCCAGAGTGTGAAAGAAGTACCTGACTATTTATGGGTGACTCTTTTTCCTCCCTTAGTGCCTCAGGTTCCTGCCTATCCTCAAGAGTAGAGCTCCAGAGACAAACCAGTATTGCTTGTGTTCCTAACAGCTTGTTTCTTGGTAAGTAAAATCCAACTAGAGAGCCCAGGATGGGGGTTGTTGTAGGAGTGCTCATTTAGAAGTGGTGGCACACACCTATAGTAGGACCCACCAGTGACCACTATACCTGAACCCAGCAGACTGAAAACACAGAACCCTCCAGAAATGGGCACCATTTTACTCAAATCAGTGGAAGTGGCCCACTGTATTTTAAAAAAGGGGGGGCTATGGAATAATTGGTTATAGGACAGATCAAAGAGTACATAGATTTATTATCAAATGTACCTGACCTGGAGCAAGACTAGTTATCTTTATTAGTCCATTTTACATTGCTATACAGGAAAACTGGGTAATTTATAAAGAAAAGAGGTTTATTTGACTCTTAGTTCTGTAGACTGTACAAGAAGCACAGCACTGGTACCTGCTTTTGGAATCATGGTGGAAGGCAAAGGGGGAGCAAGTGTGTCATATGGTGAGAGAGGGAGCGAGAGACAGAGGAGGACACAGCTAGCTCTCATGTGAACTAATAGAGCAAGAGTGAACTAATAGAGCAAGAACTCACCCATCACCAAGGGGATGGCACCAAGCCATTCATGAGAGATCCTCCCCCATGACCCAGACACTTCCTATCAGTCCCCACCTCCAACATTGAGGATCACATTTCAACATGAGATGTAGAAGGGACAAATAAGTAAACTATGCATATATTGCTGTCCTCTTTGGCATATCTTGAAACCACTTATTGGACTACAACATATGATGCTTTAATGGTAAAGTGATCAGATATAGGAAAACTGATGATAAATTATTGGAAGACCCATTGCAAAGGTGATTGTATCCTCAAAGAGTACTGGCCCTGTTTGGAATAAGAGCTTAAGCAATCACAACTACCATTGTTGTTGGCTGTCAAAAGGCATCATGGAGGCCAGGTACAGTGGTACATGCCTATAATCCCAACACTTTGGGAGGCTGAGGTAGAAGGTTGCTTGAACCCAGGAGTTCAAGACCAGCCTGAGCAACATAGTATGACCTTGTCTTTACAAAAAATAAAACAATTAGCCAGGCATGGTGGCATGTACCTGTAGTCCCAGCTTCTTGAAAGACTGAGGAAGGAGGATTGCTTGAGCCCAAGAGGTCGAAGCTGCAGTTGGCTGAGATTATGCCACTGCACTCCAGAGTCTGGGTGACAGAGTAAGACCTCAACACACACACACACACACACACACACACACACACACACACACAAAGGCAACTGGAACCTGGGTGTCTGTCAAACGCTAGTAACAGTACTGGGTGAACTGGATTCTTAGGTTATAAGAAATCTGTGCTCAGTGGCTCAGCCTGTCATCCCAGCACTTACAGAGGTGAGCGAATTGCATGAGCCCGCGGGTTCAAGACTAGCCTGGGCAACTTGGCAAGACCTCGTCTCTACAATAAATCAAAAATTAGCTGGGCATGGCAGTATGCATCTGTAGTTCTGGCTACTTGGAAGGTTCAGGTGGAAGGATTGCCAGAGCCCAACAGGTCGACTCTGGGGTGGCCGTGAACGTGCCACTACACTCCAGCCTGGGCGATGGAATGAGACTCCAACTCAAAAAAAGAAAAAAAAGAAATCTATGAATAGGTTATGACTATGTCATGAAGAATTTAGTATGTACGTAATACATATATATTTTCGGGGAGCAGGACTCTAATTTTCAATGTGTATATGCATTGAGAGATACCTAAAAGAAAGTTCATCAAAATACTAACTGTTTTTTTGGATGGTAGGATTTTAAGTGTTTTCATTTTTGGACTAACTGAGCATTTAGTAGAATGACCATGAATTATATCTATGATTAAGAAAACATTTTTAGTTTGGGAGAATAAGAATAAAGGAAATAAAAATGTAGTTAGAGTTTTGGTTTACATTTAGCTGTTTAAACCATTTGGAGTTTGTTTTTGTATATAGTATATCCATACTGAAAGTTAATACAGCAGATAGATAAGTCTAAGAAATATAGTCAATATATTTAACCAACAGTGTGCTACAGGCATTCCCTGATCAGATCAGTCTCTGCCCATAAATCATCCGTGCAGATATAGCAGTGTGTACTAGCCCACTCTCAGCCACAGTAGACCCATATGTACCAATATGAAATTACCTCTAAAACACATTCTGTAGTGAAAAAAAAGCACAAATTGCAGAGCAGTACCTTCAGAACATTTTATTTATGTAAAGAGGATTAAATGCTGTATGTGTACAGAAAATACATGAAAAAAAAGACTAAGAATATACTCCAAACTTTATAATCTCTGAAGAGTGGGTTTGTTTGGGTAGGGTGGGGTGATGATGACTATAAAATTACTATTATCATGTATACCTCTATATTGTCTAAATATTTTTAATTGAGGATGTATTCATTTGTAGTTTGTATGATTAGAAAACTAAGATAAAGAGAGTCAGCCGGGCTCGGTGGCTCAGCCTGTAATCCTGCGCCTTTGGGAGGCTGAGGTGAGTGGATTGCCTGAGCCCACGGGTTCGAGACCCGCCTGGGCAAGCGAGACCTCATCTCTACAATAAATCAAAAAATTAGCCGGGCATGG
>CAUYQG010208013.1:0-11622 GCA_963574415.1 Tarsius wallacei
GTACTATGTGTAATGTGCACAAGATCCGGGAGGCCTCACACATCAACAAGTCATGCTCCTTCTGCTATGGTGTTGGGACAGTTCACACGCTTGCCACAGAAGTCTACCAAACAATGTGCATGTGAGACAGGAGTTAGCAGAACAAGCATACAATGCATTCTTAAAACAGCAAAATGAAAACATTTCATCCCAAGATTATTATTCTTAAAATGTATATGCTTTTATGGAACCGTGTGTGTGTGTGTGTGTGTGTGTGTGTGTGTGTGTGTGTTTAATCCTTCTGGAATGAATTTCTATGTGTGACAATAGGTAAGTGGTTAGACCAGTTTCCTAGGGCTGCTGTAACAACATACCACAAACTGGATGAATAAAAACAGCAAAAATCTATTCTCTCATAGTTCTGGAAGCCAGAAGTCCAAAATTACAGTGTCAGCAGGGCCACACTCCCTCTGAGACTCTAGGCAGAATCCATCCTTGCATCTTCTAGGTTTCCAATAGTGGCCAACAGTCCTTGGCATTCATTTGCAGCTGCCTCTCCAATCTCTGCCTCTGTCATCACGTGTCATTCTTCCTGTGTGGGTCTGCCATCACATGGTGGTTTTCCTCTTCTTGTAAGGGCATCCAGTATACCAGATGAGGGTCCAGATCTCTGTACCAGTAAGGGTTCTTTGGGGAAACAGGACCAATAGTATATTGGTATATCATAGTATATAGAGAGAAATAACATGTATATTATATAACATATATACTATATAGAGATAGATAATATATAAATATAATGTATAAATATATAATTATATATATACACAGACAAACATATATATCCATATACACATAAGAGAGAGAGATTTTTAAGGAACTGGCACCAAGCAATTGTGGGGTCTGGCAAGTCCAAAATCTGGCAGACTGGAAATTAAGGTAAGAGTGGATGTTGCAGCCGGGCTCGGTGGCTCAGCCTGTAATCCCTCACCTGGGGAGGCTGAAGTGAGTGGATTGCCTGAGCCCGCGGGTTCAAGACCTGCCTGGGCAACTTGGCGAGACCTCATCTCTACAATAAATCAAAAATCAGCCGGGCGTGGTAGCGCGCGCCTGTAGTTCCAGCTACTCGGAAGGCTGAGGCGGAAGGATCGCTGGGGCCCAGTGGGTCGAAGCTGCGGTGGCCGGGAGCAGCCACTACACTCCAGTCTGGGTGATGGAGTGAGACTCCTACTCAAAAAAAAAAAAAAGGTCACAGTAATATGACTAGTTCAGAATTAGTACATGTCAAAAAACACAGTTTCAACAAATTGAGTTTCAGAGATCTGATTGGTTTTCTGTTTGTTTGTTTGTTTGTTTGTTTGAGTAGGGGTCTCACTATGTTGCCCAGACTGTAGTACAGTGACACAATTGAGTCTCACCATAGCCTCAAACTCCTGGGCACAAGCAATCTTCCCTTGTCAGCCTGGAACTACAGGTGCATGACAGCACACCTGGCTAAGTTTTTTATTTTTTTGTAGAGACGAGGTCTTGTCAAGTTGCCCAGGCTGGGCCGGGCTCAGTGGTTTAGCCTGTAATACCAGCACTTTGGGAAGCCAAGGTGAGTGGATTGCCTGAGCCCGCGGGTTCGATACCTGCCTGGGAAACTTGGCGAGACCTCATCTCTACAATAAATCAAAAATTAGCCAGGCGTGGTAGCATGTACCTGTAGTTCTGGCTACTTGGAAGGCTGAGGCGGAAGGATCGCTGGAGCCCAGCAGGTCGAGGCTGCAGTGACCGGGAGCGTGCCACTGCACTCCAGTCTGGGCAGCAGAGTGAGACTCCAACTTAAAAAAAAAAAGTTGTCCAGGCTGATCTTGAACTCCTAGTCTCAAGTAGTCCTCCCACCTCTGCCTCCCAAAGTGCTGGGATTACAGGCAAGATTGGCCCAGCCTGATTGACTTTTATTAGCAATTCATGAACTGTGCACACTCCAGGCTACAAAGTGGAAAGGCCAATGAGCTAAACAGAGTGAGTGGCCAGTTGCAGTGGCTCACGCCTGTAATCTCAGCACTTTGGGAGGCAGAGGCAAGAAGATTGCCTGAGTCAAGGGGTTCAAGACCAGCCGGGGCAACTTGGTGAGACCTCATCTCTACAATACATCAAAAAATTAGACAGGTGTGGTGGTGCACACTTGTGGTTCCAGCTACTAGGAAGGTTGAGGCAGAAGGATTGCCTGAGCCCAGCCGGTGAGGCTGCAGTGGCCATGAGCGTGCCACTGCCCTCCAGCCTGGGCGACAGAGTGAGACTCCTACTAAAAAATAAAATAAAATAAAATAAAATAATAGAATGGGTGAATTTTATAGCCAAAAAAAAAAAAACACAAAGGAAAGCAAGAACAAGGAACAAATAGCAGATGGGTCATTCCAAGGTTACTCTATAGGGACATAAATGAAATTTTGTTGGCTTAACGATATTTGGCCATCATATCTCTCCTGTTTTCTCAGAAGGTCAGATCTTACAAATAAACAACTTGGATTTGATCGTGGAGTGGAACTTTAGCATGAGTGACTCCAATTTGGACCTGCTGTCTTTTCCTTAACATACAAGAACAACTAAGAGAACAACAGGACAGCAAAGAGAGACTAGTGACTTGTGTGGGAGCTTAATACAGCATAACGATGGCAGCACAGATCGCTAAGGGAGGACAGACTGTTTGGGGATGGTGCTGAAAGTCTTGCTTGCCACGGAGAAACAAAACGACCCTACCAAACATCACATACAAGAGGAAACTAGATGGATTAACAATCCAAGTGTAGGAGAAAACAAAGGGTAATATTTTTGTAACCTACAAGTAAATAAGAATTTCTTCACCAGAACTGCAAAAGCACAGATCATAAGAAAAGGAAAGAAAAATCACTGAACTGTATTTCATCAATATTAAGGATTTCTGTTCAATGAAGTTATTGTTGCCAAGTTACCTGATGCCAGGAAAAGAAAAATGGAATGTTTAAAACTGATAAGAGCCAGGCTCGGTGGCTCAGCCTGTAATCCCAGTGCTTTGGGAGGCTGAGGTGAGTGAATTGCCTGAGCCTGTGAGTTTGAGACCCGCCTGGGCAACTTGGCAAGACCTCATCTCTACAATAAATTAAAAAAAAATTAGCCAGGCGTGGTAGCGCGCGCCTGTAGTTCCAGCTACTTGGAAGGCTGAGGCGGAAGGATCGCCGGAGCCCAGCAAGTCAAGGCTGCGGTGGCCGGGAGCGGCCACTGCACTCCAGTCTGGGCGACAGAGTGAGACTCCAACTCAAAAAAAAAAAAAAATGATTTCATTACCATACATGCATATATATGCTATATAAATATGGCATATATTATTATAGTCTAGTCTATGTAATTGATAGCACTACACACCACAGCAATTCTTCCTGGTAGAGTCAGAAGCAGGCTTCTCATTGTCATGGAGAACTGGAGAAGCACCTTCCAGTTCTATTCTTCAGAATACTTGCTCACATACAAAGATTCTCAGCATTCTTTAGACATGTGTGTGTGGGTTCTTCTGTTCCCTTCCATCTCTCTATATTGTAACAATTCTTTCTTTTGCTCTAGTTTTTATTCTAGTCCCCCTCATCAATCTTTCAGTTTCTGTTTTCCTTTGTATTATTTTTGCTTTATCTCTAAAATGTTTATATATTTTTAAAATAACTTCTACTCACTTAATGCAAAATGATGATAGCTCTGGAGCTTCTCAGGGAAGAGTTACACCAGCTTCCAAAAAGAAAGGCATTGCCTTTTACTTAAGTGTGAAAGCATGAAGCCTAGGATGACCTCTGAATAATGCTTCAATGGAGAAAATGAAAGTCTGTCTACAATCTGAATAATCAAAATGTGTACCTTGTCTTCCTTGTCCTCTTAATGTCTGAAGGTAGCTTGCTAATAATTAAGCTAAAACTTGGAAGACATAGAGAGTGAGGAAAATATTTTTATTACTATTATCAGGAACCACTCATTTCAGAGTGAATGAGTTCCTTGCATCTCATGTCTGACATGTGACCCAGCTGAGTACTTTTGACTTGATTACTCTGTGAAATAAATATAAATACTTGTTTCCAAAATACAGCTAAAAATTGGGGCAGACTTCCAAACAAATACTCCATAAAATGTTTTCTATTCTTGGTTAAGTACAAGTAAACTAATCCTCAGTCAAATCTTTATACATAAAAAAGAAAGTTCTTCAATTAATTCATCTTTAATAAGCTAAAATATTATTAGCTAAGACATTATTGAAGAACTGCAAGTATTTCTCCAGTGCATCATTAGAATTAAAAATTTCAAGCAAGCATGGTAAGAAATACTTGGTGGATTTTGCAACAGCCTTCCCTCTTGGGACACTTACCTACTTCTACTCATCATTTTAGATAGCGCATGACTATTGCCCGAGAAGTCTTGCATGATCTCTTACTCTTATTGCTATTCAAGTAAAAAAGATAGAGCAAGTTAAATAAGTTGTCTTTATGTCTTCCACTATCCTAGGAAGTCCTGGAGGCAGAAAGTATATTTTATCAATCATTGCAGTATCATTGCCAAGCCAAGCAAAATGCCTAGCCCAGAGTAATTGTTCAAGGTTTGCTGAATAAATGAAAACTCTGATAATATTCTATAAATATTCTTAGTTAGATTAACATGGCCATTATTGCTGTCATTTCTTATGTATCTTGACCTCATGATCACTAGACTCCAATATGGTATGTTGCTGTAAAAAAGAAAAAAGGAGTAATACATATGCCCAAAGTTTATTTTAAAAACTGATGTAAAGAAATAATTAGTATGCTTAATCTGTAACCTTCCTTAGAGAATGTGCACAGAACTATCCCTTTAACAAACTGTAGTTTGCTTTATTTATTTATTTTCCTTCTGAAATCTTCTCTGCTATTATGTTTATACTCAAGTAAATGCCAGTAGGAAATATATAATAAAATATTATATTGATTAGCATGATTGATTGAATATGCATATTCCACTGATTTTTGAATTAGTGATCAGATTAAGTATTAGTAAGCCAACTTGAAGTAAAAAAATTTCTTTAAAATTTAATTTAATTTTATATACTACCTTATTATCTATTCTCACAAGAAGGATGCTTCTTGAATCCTTTACTATCAGACTGGTCATAGTAAGAAGTTCCATTAAAATGAAAAAAAAAGTTCTAGCCAATAACCTTTGGGCTTCCTGATTAATTGTGAATATTATAAACCATGTTAATGAAACGCAACTTGATTTATGCAAATAAAAGACATGCTAAATTTGAATATATTGTTTTATATGTTGATAAAAGAAGACTAAATATTTTACTTGTTATCAATTAAAATATAGTTTCACATAGGCTTTTTTCTATTATTGGAATTTTCACAAAAAAAGACATCTTTCTTAAATATAATAAAAATCTCTATCGTTGATAACTAATTATTTGTGACTACAGATTTTTATTTTGCTACATTATTTGCCAGTGGATAATTTTTAAAAAGAAGTGTTCTAAAAGTATTTATTTGTAGGTTTTTCTATATGATAATTATGTGGTTATTCACTACATGTAGAGTTGTATCAGGTAGTTGAACATTAGATAGCTCTAACCCTTCAATAACAATAGAAGGGTTATAGAAACACTGCTGTGCAATGCAGTTGTCAGGTGAACAAACTATCTTTAAGTAAATGGAATTTAATTTGCATGTGGCACTTTCTAGCTGGGCGACTTTGGGAAATTTTGTAACTATGCAAACCCTTAGTTGCCTCAAATATACAGTGTATGCAATAAATATAACATTCTAACAGTCATTATGAATTTAAATGAAATAACTATTTTTATTTTATTTTATTTTTTATTTTAAAAAATGGGGTACAATTCAGGGTAAGGTATACAAGTGTTGGTTATACAGGTACCCTTGTTAATGAGGTGTGCTCCCCCTGCCCCACAGATTCCCACTACTGCCAATTCTGCCCCCACCCAATGAAATAATATTATTAAAGCTCTTAAATTTTGCCTATTATTATCATGATGTAGAAAAGTTATCAGCTGGGCTCGGTGGCTCAGCCTGTCATCCCGTGCCATTGGGAGGCTGAGGTGAGTGGATTGCCTGAGCCCGCGGGTTTGAGACCCGCCTGGGCAACTTGGCGAGACCTCATCTCTACAATAAATCAAAAACTAGCTGGGCGTGGTAGCCTGTGCCTGTAGTTCCAGTTACCTGGAAGGCTGAGGCGGAAGGATTGCCAGAGTCCAGCAGGTCGAGGCTGCGGTGGCCCGGAGCAGCCACTGTACTCCCGTCTGGGCGACAGAGTGAGACTCCACCTCAAAAACAAAAAAGAAAAGAAAAGAAAAGAAAAGTTATCAAAAACTTATGAATATCTTGGGAAATTATTATCTTTGATCCTTATCCTAAGCAACTTTCAAATAATGTTTTTGAATTTTCAAGGAACTACCTTATTTAATAAATTAGTTTTCAATTTATTATTTTATCTTTCTATTTGACGTTATCAATATTCTAGCCTTTACATCATAGTTAGGGGTTTCATTTTCGGATTGACAGTACCCAGGTCCGGAAGAGTGACTTCAGCAAGATGGCAGAAGAGGAGGTTCCAGTTCTCATCTTTCCATAGGAACATCAATATAAAAACCACCCCTGGATAAAAATTCTTTTATGGTCCAAAATCCACCTGAGAGCTTATTGCATCTTGGTAGAACACAGAAACAAGAAAAGATGCATTGTGAAATCTAAGAAAAATAGTTTTGCTTTATCCACATCACCCTCCCACAAGGTGCTAAACAGCTTAGCAATAGTCCACATATTCTCCCATGGGGGAAAGAGAGAGTGAAGTGAGCATGCAACTTCCTCAGTTTCTCAGGGTGTTACCCAAGAGATTTGCTTCTTTTGAATCTCACCCAGAAATAAGTATGGCTAGGTGTATCTAAGAATGAACAAAATGATAAAGAGCTCTTAACAGCTTGCACACAGAACACTACAGCTGGCTCTTGGCCCCTTCGTTGTAACACACCAGTCCATAACCACTGACAGGCGGTGTGCCCAACACAGACCTCCACAGTTGGGTACACATGAGAACCCCAACAACATGCCCACCTAGAAAACCCTCTAGCTGGCTTACCTGAAGCTTCTGCTTGCCAGTATGACTTGCAAACCCCACAAAGCAGTCTGCTCAGAATATCTGGCTGGACTGACTAATAGAGGACATTGCCTGCCAAAACCAGTCTGTTTTGAAAGAGTTTACTTCTTCAAATGCAAAAACAACAATGCAGGGCTATTAAAATCATAGAGAATCAAAGAAACAAGACATCATCAAAGGCACAGAATAAACAGTAACCAAACCTAAAGAAAAGAAGATCTACTAAATCTTTGATCTTACAAAAAAATCATATGGAAGAAGTTCAGTGAGCTACAAGAGAACACAGACAACTAAACAAAATCAGAAAAGCACTCATGAACAAAATGAGCAATACAACAAAGAGATAGAAACCATTAAAAATAACCAAACAGGCCGGGCTCGGTGGCTCAGCCTGTAATCCCAGCGCTTTGGAAGACCGAGGTGAGTGGATTGCCTGAGCCTGCGAGTTCGAGACCCGCCTGGGCAACTTGGCAAGACCTCATCTCTACAATAAATAAATAAAAAGTAGCAGGGCGTGGTAGCGCACAACTGGTAGCTCCAGCTACTTGGAAGGTTGAGGCGGAAGGATCGCCGGAGCCCAGCAAGTCGAGGCTGCAGTGGCCGAGAGCCGCCACTGCACTCCAGTCTGGGTGACAGAGTGTGACTCCAACTCAAAAATGAATAAATAAATAAATAAATAAATAAATAAATAACCAAACAAAAATTCTAGAGCTAAAAAATATAATGACGAGACTGAAAAATTCAATACAGAGTTTCAACCAAGATTCAATAAAGAATATGAAAGTAACAATAAACTAAAGCATAGATTATTTGAAATTATCCAGAGGGGCAAAAAAAAAAAAGATAAAAGCTGGCAGATCTGATGGCACTTCATCAAGTAAGCCAGTATATGAATAATAGAAGTTTCAGAAGGGGAAGAGAAAAAGAAAAGATTAATAAAACGTTTTTAAAAGAAAGGATAGTTGGAAACTTCCAAAATCTGGGAAGAAAAATAGATACATCCAAATACCTTAAATAAGTTGAACCTAAAGAGGTCTACACCAAGACACTATAATTAAATTTTCAAAAGTCAAAGACAAAAAGGCAACGTCAAAGCAACAAGAGAAAAGTTACTCATAACATTTTCCCAATTAATTGATAATTACTCATTGGATCACTAATAAAAACCTTCCAACAATAAAATAGTTCAGAAACACATTGCTTCATAGGTAAACTATACCAAACTTTTAAAAAAGAATTAATACCAATCCTCATTAAACATTTCCCCCCCCCCAAAAAAGAGAACACACTTTGAAACTGATTTGATGAGGCTAGCATTGCCCTTATATCAAACCAGAAACACCACAAAAAAGGAATACTACAAGCCAAGTTTCTAATTACTATAGATGCAAAAATCATCAACAAAATGTTAGCACACTAAATTCAACAGCATATTAAAAGATCAGAGTATATTCATGACCAAGTGGAATCTATCACAGGGATGCAAGGATATTCATAATATGCAAATCATTCAATGTGACACAAGACATCAACAAATTAAAAATAAAAATATCATGATTAACTCAATATATGCAGAGAAAGCATTTTAAAACTCCTACAAGTCTTTTATTATGAAAAACAATCAACTAATCAGGTCTATAAGAAACTTATCTCAACACAAAAAAGGCAATATATGGAAAGTCCACAGCTAATATATTCAATAATGAAAAGCCGAAAGCTTTCCCTCAGAAAATCTAAAACATGACTCATGTCATGTCTATTTTACATAATACTTGATGTCTTCCAGAACAAGTAAGCAAGAAAACTAAAAGTCATACAGGCCAGGCAAGGTGGCTCAGCCTGTAATCCCAGCACTTTGGGAGGCTGAGGCAAGAGGGTTACCTGAACCTGGAGGTCTGAGACCAGCAAGGGCAACTTGGTGAGACCTTGTCTCTACAATAAATCACAATTAGCTGGGCATGGTGGTGTGTGTCTGTAGTTCCAGCTACTTGGAAGGCTGAGGCAGCTACTTGGAAGGATAACCTAAGTCCAGCAGATCAAGGCTTCAGTGACCGTGAGCATGCCACCACACTCCAGCATGGGTGACACGAGTGAGAATCAAACTAAAAAAAAAAAAAAAAAAAGTGCAAACCTGAAAGGGAGAAGTAATAATGTATCTGATCATAGATGGCATAATCTTACATATAGAAAACTCTAAAGACTACACAAATACACACACAAACACACAGACACACTCAATGTTAGAAATAATTTAAAAATTCAGAAAGTTGCAGCTTTCAAAATCAACATGCAAAAATAAGTTGTGTTTTTATACTCTGATAACAAACTATGAAGAAGACAATCCCATTTAAAACAGCAACAAAAATGAATAAAATATTTAAAATATACTTAGCCAAGACTACAAAAGACTTATACAAAGACAACTATAAAACACTGATGAGTAATATTAAAGCAGAAAAATATATATGGAAATACATCTCATGTTTATGAATAAAAATAATTAATATTAATAAGATATTCATACTAACCAAAGTAATCTATAGATTCAATTCATTTTCTGTCGAAATTCCAGTGGCATTTTCTATAAAAATAGAAAAACCAATCCTAAAATGTATTTGATACCATAAAAAAAGTAAATACCCTAAACAATTTTGGGGGATTAAAAAAAGGCATTATACTTTCTGTTTTTCAATTACATTGCCATACTATGGTAATCAAAAAATTATGATACTGGCATAAAAACAGACACATATGCCATTGAAATAGAATGAAGAGCGTGGAAATAAATCCAAGTATACACAGTGAACTAATTTTCAATGAGGGCAATCAGGAAAACAGTGGGGGCAGGTAGTCTCTTCAATAAATAGTGCTGGGAAAACTGGATATCCAAATACAAAAAAAATGAAATTAGACCATTAACTTACACCACACAAAAATCAACTCAAAATAAATTAAAGACTTAAACAAAAACCTGACACCATAACATTCCTGGAAGAAACTGTAAGGAAAAAGCTTCTTGACATTTTTGTTGTAAATAATTTCCTAAATTTGATATCAAGTGCACAGCAAAAAAAAAAAAAAAAAAACTAAACTAAAAAATAGGTAAATGGCATTATATTAAACTAAAAATCTTCTACACAGCAACAGAAACAATAAAATAAACAGACTTATGAAATGGAAGAAAATATTTGCAAACCATATATTACTAAAGTGTTAATACTCAAAATATATAAGGAATTCATACAACTCAACAACAAAAATAAAATAATAACAGTTTTAAAATGTGCAAAGGACCTGAATAGGCATTACTCAAAAGAAGACCTACAGAGACCGACAAGTACAAGAAAAGGTAGTCAATATCATTAATCATTAGGGAAATATATATAAATAACTTGCACTTTTCTTCACTTCACTGTTTTGGGGAAGGTTAAAATCAACAAAACAAAAAATATGAAGTGTTGGCAAAGAGTTGGAGAAAGGAGAATTCCTGTGCATTGTTGATAGGAATGTAAATTGGTGTAGACAATGTGGGAATATGTATAGAAGTTATTACAAATGTAAAATTAAATTGCCACGTGATTCAGCAATTCTACTTCTAGATATAAATCCAAAGGAATTTAAATCAGTAGATGAATTAATAAACTTGGGTACATCTAGACAATGGAGTATTTTTTTCAGTGCTATGGACAAAAGAGTTATGAAGCCAGGAAAAAGTATGAAGGAAATTTTAAATATATATTACATAAATTTAAAAAGTAAATCTGAGAAGGCTAACTACTGTACAATTCACATTAGATGGTATTCTGGAAGAGATAAAACATGGAGATATTAAAAAGGATTATTGGTTGCCATGGGTTTGGTTAGAAGGGAGAGATTAATAGGTAAAGTATAGAAAAATATTAGGGCAGTGAAACAACTGTGCAAATTTAAAATAAGGGATACATGTTATTATACATTTGTCCAAGCCCATAAAACATACTACAGCTAGAAGAAAACCTAGGAAAATGTCTTCCAAATATTGGCCTAGGCAAAGAATTTATGACGATGTCCCAAAAACAAATGTAACAAAAATAAAAATAGACAAATGGGACTTAATTAAAATAAGAAGCTTCTGCCCAACACAAAAAATAATCAAAAGAGTAAACAGACAGCCTACAGAATGGGAGAAAATGTTTGCAAATTATGCCTCCAACAAAGAACTAATATACACAATCTACAAGAAATTCAAACAATTCAACAACAAAGCTAAAACAGGGTAAAAATATGTACAGACATTTCTCAAAGGAAGGAGTATAAGCAAATGTGGAAAAATGCTCAATATCAGCCGGACTTGGTGGCTCAGCCTGTAATCCCGCGCCTTTGGGAGGCTGAGGTGAGTGGATTGCCTGAGCCCGCGGGTTCGAGACCCGCCTGGGCAAGTGAGACCTCATCTCTACAATAAATCAAAAAATTAGCGGGGCGTGGTAGCGCGCGCCTGTAGTTCCAGCTGCTTGGAAG
>CAUYQG010208017.1:0-22532 GCA_963574415.1 Tarsius wallacei
TCCTATGATATGTGTGACTCTTTTGTGTTTTGCTTAGAAACCATTTCTAGCTTTTCTGCTTCATCCTTCACACAGTCTCTTGCTGAGGCCCTCAAAGCATTTTTGTTTATATTTTCCATTAAGCAACTAATAGGCATTCCCATAGGGAATTAAAAGATTCAGAGGAACACCTTTTTGAAGATGATGATGATGATGACGAATATTATTTTAGAGACAAGGTCTTGCTATGTTGCCCAGGCTGGTCTTGAACTGGGCTCAAGCAATCCTCCCATCTCGGCCCCCCAAAGTGGTGGGGTTACAGGCATGAGGTTACTGTGCCTGGTCATATTTTTTAAAGATATTGATGGGTGAATGCACAAGTTCACCATTGAGAGACTCTCTGAGCTTGGAGATTCCCAGCCCAGAGGAAATGAAAACATACGTCCATGCAGAACTTGTATGCAAATGTTTATGGCATTATTCAGAATACTCAAAAAGCGGAAACAACACAAATGTTCAACAACTGATAATGGATAAACAAAATGTGGCATGTCCATTCAATAGTGTATTATTCACAATAAAAAGGAAGTACTAACACATGATAATATAGATGAATATTATGTTCAATGAAAGAAAGACCAGAAAGACAAATCTATGGAGACAGAAAGTAGATTAGTCATTGCCTAGTGCTGGAGATGACGGCTATGGATACAATACGTATTCTGGGGGTAGTAGTGAAACTTTTAAATTGATTTGGTGATGGTTGTACAACTCTGTGAAGAGATCAAAAGCCATTGACATGAACATCCTAAATGGGCGGATTTTATGATGAATGAATTACACCCCAATAAAGCTGTTAAAAAAACTTCTGAAGGTCTTACTACACACGATCAGATATATCTGTGGCAGCTAAAGTGATGTTTTTAACATTGTCAGGTAATTCTTGCTTAATCTCTATGACGTAGAAATCCTTCTTAGCAAGCAGTTGTGCAAAGCATCAAAGCTGCTGATTCTGCAACCATACTTGGAGTGTCACTGTCTTGAGGTAATTAAATATATGGAAGCAGAAACCAAGCAATCAGAGAGATGAGGACTCTTGCTGGGACTTTTCTTCCATGGAAGATATTGCTTAAATAAATAGCACATGGTGGAATTCACAACAAGGACTTAAAATCGCGTTCATACAACTGGCATTTTCCAAAATGGGAAAAGCTTGCAATTGTTGCCCGGAGTGAGAGGATTTTATCCTCAGTAATTCTGGTTCCACTATGATTTTTCGAAAGAGAGAAAATCAGCTGCCAGAGAAACTGCCTTTTTCCTGAAGTGTAGAAAAATACAATCCTGCTAAAGTTAGGGTTCCCAGGGGATTCAGCCTTGGAAACCAACGATGCTGTGAGGCATGGCATTGGTCCTGATGTCCTCATCTCTCTGACTGCTTTGAAAATAGTTTCTCTTTGCATGTGTTTAATTATATTAAAATAGGGGTTCTCTAAGTATGGCTATGGGATTGGCAGCATCACCTGGTTATCTTGTTGAAATGCAAATTCTTGGTTCTTAGCCCAGACCAATTGGATCAGAAACTCTAAGGGTTGGGTGCCAGGAATTGGCTTTAATGAGCCATTCAGGTGATTCTGATGTACACCAAAATTTGAGAAGACAGTTGTGGAGAACTTCTTTTAGCTTTGTCCTGTAGTGATGAATTTCTATATCAGGTAAGCTTTATTCATCTCTGAATTAGATGGTAGTGTCTTTTTTTCTCTTTCCAGTTCAAATTCCTAATGACTTTTTCCTGAGAGGTCAATGACACTGATGCCAAAGAAAAAATTGTTGAGATAACATTCTCCTTCCCATTGCAGTATTCTAACAAGCTTATCACATGGTTTACTAAGGATGTTTTGAAGTGAAATTTTATTTTTAAGTACCCAAACACATTATTTATAAAGGAGGCTTACTTTCTGTGCAAGACTGTAGTTTCCCACAGAAACCACGTGTGTTGAAATATCCTCTCTCTTAACAGAGCAAGTGATTATACCACGTAAAAGCTCTAGACATTCAACAGGCTCTGCTTGAGATTAACAGGTTGGCTACCTTGAACTCTCTCATCACAGAGATCTCGTCTCCAGTCTTGTCTTTGTTCTAAGGCTTCCTTAAATATCCTTTTTCTCAAGGCAGGGAATTTTGATCTTCAGTTTTGAAACTGAATTTGGTTTCTTTACTCTTGACCCCAAGTTTCTTTAGCAAGTCATTCTCTGGAATCAATAGCAAAGGTTGTTCCTAAATGCCTTGGTGAGGATATTTAATTGGGAGGAGGTGCAGCTCGTATGAAATTATGATGTTCAACTCTTCTCTTTGCGGGGGGATCCTGTCCTTGGTCTTGGCTGATCCAGTTCCTGTCTTCTGTGGGATGAGTATCTAGATCTTCATTTCTAACACTGAATCTGGGTTCTAGACTCCTCAGGGTTGAAGCAAGTTTTGTTTGGTAGCATAATCTGGGTAAGGTTGTTGGTGGAATGCATTGATAAGAATTTTTTTTGAGTTGGAGTCTCACTTTGTCACTCCGGCTGGAGTGCAGTGGCACGCTCACAGCCACCCCAGCGTGGACCTGCTGGACTCAGGCGATCCTCCTGCCTCAGCCTTACAAGCAGCTGGAACTAACACGAGCTACTACACCCGGTTCATTTTTGATTTATTGTAGAGATGTGGTCTCATCAAGCTGCCCAGGCTGTTCTCAAACCCATGGCTTCAGGCAATCCCCTCACCTCGAATTTTTAACTAATCCTCTGTGAATTTGGTTTGACTGTATCTACTATTTGTAGCTTTGATTGCATTTGGAGAACTGTCCTAGAACATGTTACAAGAGAATTTGGGTCTTTAAGGTTGTGACTATGATTATATTTTAAAAAATTAAGCCCTTTTATTCTAGGAAAAAGTTTTTTTTTTATTATGAAAGTTTTCAAGTACATATAAAATGAGAGAATAGTGAACTTGATGCTTCACCCATCTTCAACATTTTTTAAGACAAAGCCAATCTTGTTTCATTAATACACTGCCTCAGTCCCTCAGGATTATTTTGAAGTAAATCCTATGTATCACATCATTTTATCCCTAAATAATTCAGTATCTTTCTACAAGACAAAGACTCCTTAAAAAAGTATGATCACAGTATCACAGTCACATCTTCACAGTTAGCCACAATTTCTTAATATTATCAGATACGTAGCCAGTATTTACCTTTTTCTCATTAAATTATAAATGTTTATATGTGTGTGCATGTTTAAATTACAGTAGATTTAAAAAGAGATCTAAATTAAGCTTGTACATAAAGACCAACTGGTCTGTCTCCTACATCTCTTCTAATCTATAAATTTTATCTCTTACCTCCTATTTACTCTTGAAAAACAAACAAGCAAACAATAAACAAAATATTTTTGTTGAGGAAGCCAAATGTCTTGCAAAATTTCTCATAGTCTGGAATTTGCTGGCTTCAATGTCTTAACCCCTAAAACTCTTTTTTTTTTTTTCCTGGTAGGAGATTCATGCCATCTAGTCATCCTCCCATTCACAGAAGGCTTTCTACCTGACTCATAGCCTTCCTTCTATTACATGCCATTGAACAGAGTGTTACCGATTAATCAACTATGTCCTAGGCACTGTCATGCCACCATCGGAGGTGATACAAGCCAGATTCAGGGTCCAAGTGGACATCCAACACCCCAGCCTCACAGCTTCATGGCGAGTGCACATTATCTTATCTTCTCCACAGTCACCCACACCCATGGCCAACCACAGGACATTGTCATCACTTGGGACGACTCCACATCAGAGATCTTAAGTTCAACTCTGATCACACCCTCTCTCATTGTTCCAGCTGCGATACACCCCCTAGTCCAACTACATCTTCTCCCAGAGAAACTTCCACCCACTGGTTCTTTCTTTTCTCCCATCTATAAGCCTTTTCTTAGATCTCTTACTTTTCTCAGAGCTACTGTTACCAGCACTCTTCAATGACCTCGCATCTTCTGTTCCTTTAGTGCAATCATCTGTATCCCAGGTCAATCCCACAACCTATTATCCATGTTCCTATAGAGACAGCAGAAAATCCTACAACACAGCATCAGTACTTCCCAATCACGCGTTGGCCTTTTCTAGTTAGTTCTCCTGTTCTCTTTTCCCAAAGGAACAAACTCCATTTTTCTTTAATGTCTCCTAAAACTCATCACTTGAATTCTTAGCAGGTAATATTATTCCTTTATTACCAACAAAGCTGGGGTTATATCTGCATATATAAAAACCAGAATTGTCTGCAATGCTTCATTCATTCCGTTGCTAACTTTTGCTGTATTGAAACTCTTTACCTCCTAGGTTTTCATGACACATTTTTCTACTAGTGTTTTTTCAACTCCTTTATTCTTTATCATGGGCTCCTTGTTCTTTCTCTTTGCCCTTTAAAAGTTGGTGAGCATCACAGTTTCATTCTTTAGCCACCTTTGTTTTTATTCTGTGTTATCCCTCCACAATCCCAGCAACTCCTGTGGTTTTACTTTCCAGTTCAATGCTGATGATTCCCAGATCTCTATTTCTAACCCATATTTCTCTCTAGAGTTTCCTACCCACATATTAACTGGCTTCCAGACTGCCATCCCCTCTGACTTCTGCTGGAAGGTGCTGCGGACTCCATGACATCTTTCTCTCACACATTCCTTCTTTCGCGTTCGCTTAGTTGGTATTTACCACTTCTTTGGCACAAACAGAAACTGGGAGCCACATCATTGCCTCATTTCCACATACCCTTTTGGCTCTCCAATTTACATCTCCAATTTGCTGCATAGACCACTTTGATGGTCTTCAAACAGATCCTGATGGCTTTGTGCCCTTCAAATGTCTCCTCCCCCTTGTTGCCAAGATCTGAAAGACCTGTCAATTCCCTGCTAGAGTCCCGAAACAGACCCCGGTCCCTCCGGTAGAGAGCATAGTGCTCTAATAGTACATACCATGGAAAGGATGACCACATCCCGGGCTCGCCAGTCTTTCCTTTCATTATTCTCTGTATAAAACATTATCTTATAGTAATAACACAGAGTCTCTATTATTTAGAGCCACTTCCCAAACTTGCCCACAACTGCTCTTAAATAAACCGAGAAAGTACACCTGGCTAATGAGCTTTAGGAAAAATAACAGTTCTTTAGAAATAGACCTACCTTTTCTTCTTTACAGCATTTAACAAGAATTAGCTTATGGAAAGAACTCAATTCTTCAGTCCAAGAACCCTGTGTTAAGGTCTCCTTTTCATGTGTCATGGATTGTTCTTTGTGTTTCTCTTTAGAATAGCCTTCCCATTTCTGTGGGTTAATATAAGTCTCAAAAGATCCTAAAAACACAATTTTAAAAGACTTAGAGTTGTTTTGACTTTGACATTAAATGAATATATGTTTGGTAATTTTAAAAAGATCTTTATGTTTACTATCAGTTTTAACCACAAACATACTGTAAATACATTAATGACCCCCCAATTTAATCTAAAATTAAAAAATTAAAATAAAATAAAAAACCAAAATTCAACAGCAAATCACTTACAAAAAAACCCCAAACAAAACAAAATAACAGAGAGGTTAAAAATAAAAAGATGCATAGAGACACATCAAGCAAATATGAGCAAAAAGATTGAAGTAATAAGAATAATATTAGATAAATTAGAATTCAAGACAAATATAATTCAATGGGACAAAGAAGGCCAAGTTATATTAATTAAAATGCAAAGTTTATAATAAAACAATAAAATTAATTTATATGTGCCAGAACACAGCATAAAAACACA
The DNA here is from genome assembly GCA_963574415.1 of Tarsius wallacei. NCBI lineage: Eukaryota > Metazoa > Chordata > Mammalia > Primates > Tarsiidae > Tarsius > Tarsius wallacei. The sequence goes on from CAUYQG010208017.1 coordinate 5,795, forward strand.
TCAGATAATCACTGTTACAGGTAGAAGAAAAAGTAGCAAAAAATATAATAATGGAAAATAACATACAATTATCAGTCTATTACCAATCAAGTGAACTGAAAACTCTGGCATATAGAATTTGAACAAATGTTGAATAAGTTGACATATATACATTATATCCTAATACACAATACACTGTCCCCTGCGGTCTGGCCACAGAATATTGATAAGAAATGGGCTTGTATCTTGCATGAAGGTTAGGATCATAGTAAGCTCTTATGATGGTTATAGCATGTAGTAGGAATTAGCTTTGAAATTTCTGTAGGGACAGGGTGCTTGGTGTATGATTGACTGCTCAGAAGACCAACACAGCCAATGTGTCCTCCAAGGAGGAAACAAGTTTCTTGGACTGGACATTAGGTACAATTGTTGGCTTGCATTATAGGATAGAAAACAACTTTCTCCAGCTGGTTTGCTGTGACGCTCCTCTGAGGACCTAATCAAAGGAATAAAAAAGCTGGTGACACTTAAAAATTTAGTGACACTTTTGAGCATGGCCTTGAAGTAGTGTTCCCTTCCAGCACTTCTAATTTCTATATGGGATGTAGACAATTACATGGTATGAAAACACAGGGCACACCACAACACAGTGCTCTTTAGATAAAGACGTTTGCATTACTCCAAGGACCAGGTAGCAGAATGACTCATTGCAAAATGACTACTTTCGCCCTGAGGGTCTTATTATTTATTGTATTATTACTGAGTCTTGGACTCAGATGACTGGATCTAGTAATTGCATATTTTAAAGGATAATTCTCAATGAATAGGACACAAAGCACTTAGAAATCATAAAATATGAAAGCAATGAGGAAGTTTTTGAAGGTAAGAACGACAGTGGAATTAATTATTCAACACCTGCCAAGGCCCAAAGCTCACTTTTAGAACACCAGTCGTTATATAATACATGTACAGACTTCACAACTCTGTAGCATTTCTGAAACAAACCTTGACATTTAACAAATGAAAGCAGGAAAGATGTCTTTGTAATTGGGGAAATTTTAGTCCCAACTGACAGGGATAATACACAGTGCCTTTTATCAAAGAATAATAAAGTGTCCCCAGAAGTACCTTACTTTTCAACCTTCCCCTTCCCTCTTTCTTTGCCTCTGTGTATAGAATGCTCCATCTAGCCCTTTCTGTTTTGGGTCTGTTGCTAACAGTCCATCTCTAGGCTTTCTCATATGAGTATTTTTCTTTTTGTGTTTTATCTCTACCTTTAGCTGTCTCATTTAACTGGTGAATAATATAGAAACATTTTTTATTTAATGCATATATTGAAAAGCATTTTTTCCCTACTCTTCATTAAGATATCAAACAAATATATTAGGATCTCATAAATTCGGATTCAGGTAGACTTTAAACCACCACACTTGCTGGGTGTACTTAGTTAAGTAAATATTCATATTAGAATTGTAAGAGTAATTACTAAAAAAATAGAAATGGAATTTCATATTGTTGTGACCAGAGTGCGAGAAGGTAGGTTGCCAACATGCAGAGAATCACATTAAGCGTCCTTTATTAAGCTGGCGTCTGAGAGAGGCTATTGCCATAAAAGCTCTCGGCCCTGAGCAGAGCAAGCAAGGAGCTTTTAAAGGCAAAAACTGCAAGTGGGCTACATAGCAACTTAGTGACCATAGTAACCATAGACTAGCAACTTAGCCATAGCAACCATAAACTAGCAACTTTGCAACCAAAATGAGAACTTTTGGATGTTAGGAAGTTTTGATTAACTCTATGTCCCAGGCACAGCCGGTGACTGGAAAGTCCCTGGAGTTCTGCCAACAAGATATCGTTTAAGGCAGTTACAAAGAGACAAGGTGGAAGAACCATTACACAATAGAGTGACCTTGGTTAGGTCACTAACAGAATATAAGAACAAAATATGAGAATTTAACAAGGGGGTTTTGCAAGGTGTAACATTTGATTTTAGTTAACAAAGCATACAATTACAGGGAACTTGTGGCTAGGGAATTTTCAAAAGGTGGGACTGTGGGTACAAGGAACTTGTAACAATTTCATATGTGGGGGGGCATCTCTGGGTAGCAAGTAGCTAAGAAGGAGTATTTTAAAACAAAATGAAGTTACTTATTTCAAACAAGCTATTATAGGCTATTACAAGATTTACAGACATTTCAATATAAGCAGAGGTGGAAATAAATAAGAAGAGTGTGGATGATCTGTCTGAAGTCAAGAAAAAAAGGAGGCAAAGAAAAAGCCTGGCAAGAAAAATATTCCCCAAAATGACAGAAGTAAGTCATAATAGATCAGAGTTTCTTAACCTCACTAATAGTAACATTTTGGACCAAGTAGCTATTTGTTGTGGAGGGCTACTCTGAGCACTACAGAATGTATAGCGGCATCCCTGGTCTCTACCCGCTAGATGCCAGCAGCACCACTCCAGTTGTGGCTAGCAAAAATGTCTCCAGACATTGCCAAATGGAAATCTTCCTCAGTTGAGAAAAACTGAAATAAACCAACAACATGATTAATATGATTTAATTAAAATTTACTTGTTTAAAAACAGATATTCTCATGCTCCTCAAAACAACAGAATCCCACTAAGATACCCCAAAACATGATGATCACCCCCAAAATGAAAAATAAAAATATACAGAGCACACGTATTCACCAAGAAAAACTTGCTATAATAATATTAATATTAGAAAATATATTTTAAGACAAAAAGCATTATTCAGAGTAAAGAGGAATATTATTTTATGAACAAAATCAACCTAAGTAAACTGACTCAGAAACAGAAAACCAAACACCACAGGTTCTCACTCATATGTGGTAGCCAAATGGTCCCAAAGGTGAAAATAATAGACACTGGGGAACCATTAAGGGGAGAGGTGGGAAGGGGGATTAAGGTTCAGAAACTACCTACGGGGCACAATGTTCATTATCTGGAGAATGGGTCACCTGAGACCCAGTCCCCACCACTACACAATATGCCCATGTAACAAATACACGTGTGTTCCCTGAATCTAAAAACAAACAACAAAAAGGTAATACTTCTAAACATATTTGTATGTAATAGCATAGTTCCATACAATGGGGAAAATTCCAAAATTACAAAGGGAAAATACCAATCATAGTGGTATGCCTTAATATGTCTCTCTTAGAATCTGACAAATCAAGTATAAAAAACATTAGTCAAATAAACACTACAATTAATAAGTTTGAGCTAAAGGTCACTTATGAAACCTTTCATCCAAGAAATGACACACATATTTTACATAAACAGAACACGTACCAGGCTGCAAAAGAAGCCCAAAATTGTAAAGAATCAATTTAATGCAAGCCATGAGTATAATTTCCATAATGTAATTAAATTATAAGCAGTTAAAAGATGGTCTCCCAAATCCTAAATGCTTTTGAACTAAAAGGGTACTTTCAGAATTGAAAGGGCTACATATTAAAACATGTGGGGAAAAATTAATATCGAATGTTATAATTCAGAGCAGTTGCTACCTCTGGGGAGGAAGGCAAGGGAGGATGGGGGTATTCTGGGGGTATTGCTACTGTTCTATTTCTTGATTTGGATGGTGTCTCATAAATGTACACACAGTTCGTGATCGTTAATCAAGTCACACCATTATGATTTGTGCACTTTTTTGTGTATGTTATCCTTCAACAAAAGTTTTTTTAAAAAAAAAAACCTATGGGATGCAGCTAAAGCAATACTTAGAGGCATATTTATACCCTTAAATATATATAATAGTAAACATAAGATACATAAAATATTTTCAATAAAATATTGAAAACTCATAGTCAAGCATTCAAGTCAAGAAATTGTGAAGACAAATAAATAACTGTTTCTTAGAAATTTCCAGTGAAAGATATTGACATTGCAGAAGAGGCTAAACAGAAATAAAACATTAAAGTTAGGACTCAAGAGTCTGTTTATAACCCCCCACAGCAGATTCATATTACCTATGCGTATGGAAATAGGATGTAACAATATGTTTTTTGTCAGTTGTTGGAAAACTGGAAATGACTCTTCCAAGTCACAGCATGCAAACCATGTAGTGGTAAGAAGCCAGGGAGCTTCAGGCTTTGGTGGGCGTTCCTGTTTGACAACATAAAGGCAATGGATAATGATTCACAAAGACAACCACAAAATACACTTTCATTTTGTCCAAGTGAAAAGTCAAGTATGCTAAAATAATAATAATAATAGTAATAATAATATGCTAAAAATAACTGTTTTTAATACAATATGTTGAAGTAGAAATGGTGTTGAATCGATTCTACCTGTGGACCTTTACACGGAGTACAGCTGATGAAAACGTTTCAGGTTGACTTGTACAGAAAACAAAGTGAACCAATTATTAAATCTGTTAAGTCTACTTCCAGCCTGTTCACCAACATCTTTGCCCACTGCCCAAACAGTCTTATGGTTAGTGATTTTTTTTTCCTAGAGAACGAGTCTCCAAATCAGATTTCCAGGTTTTCTTATCCTAGATGAAGAAAGCTGAGTCGTGAAGCAGTATTCATAGCAAGACGACTGGCAATCTCATTCCAGCTGTGACAATTGTCTATTTAATCAATCACTTCATATATTCCTAGAAATTTTTGAGAAAAGTCTTATGCCATCTGGCAATATTCCATGAAGCACTTACACATGGGTAAATGTTTTAAATGGAGACAGAGAGACAACTATGATTGTAGGATGTAACTAGTTCTTTAAAATTTCCTGAGGTTGGCCACCCCCTTGGGTCCCCTCCCACTGTGAGCTTTTTCTGTCTTCTCAATAAATCTTGCTTTAAAATTTTTTTTTCCGGAGGTTCTGTACTATATTTTATAACAGGTTTATTGAAATATAGTTCACACACCAAGCAGTTCACCTATTTAAAGCATGCAATCCAATGATTTTAGTATATTCACAGGAATATGCAACTATCATCACCGTCAATTTAGAACATTTAATTTCCTAAAAAAGATACTATGTACCCTTTGGCTATTATTCTCTTTTAATGCCACCCCCCCAGCCCTGAGCAACTGCTAAACTACTTTCTGTTTCTATATATTTGCCTATTCTGGGCACTTCATGTGAATAAAGTTATATGATGTGATGGGTGGCCTTTTGCAACTGACTCCTTAGCTTAGTGTTTTCTTTTCTTTTTTTAACAGGAAGCACGATTTACTGGTGGGAATGAAGAGGCAGCAGAGTGAAAGGCTTCACGAGTGCAGGGCCCGCCACTTGTCCAGGGGGCCATGATTGGGGATGTGTTTGACCCACAGTCATCTGGGATGAGCCGCTTCTCAGCCACTGTGTCTTCAAATTCATCTGTGTTGAACTTGGTAAAGCCCCGCTTCTTTGAGATAGGGATCTTCTGGTGGCCAGGAAACTTGAACTTGGCCCTGTGTAGGGCCTCCATCACAGGCTTCTTGTTCTGCAGCTTGGTGCGGATTGACATGATGACTTGGCCAATGTGCGTCCTGGCCACGGTGCCCTGCGGCTTCCCAAAGGCACCTTGCATTCCTGTCTGGAGCCTACGTTAGGGATGGGGCAAGGTCAGACATGAAAATGCACTGGAAAGGGCTGTCTCCAAGGTCCCTTAGAGCAACCGATACAAGAAACAGGGTGTGTACACTACCAAGGAAGCTGTTGTTTGCAGCCATTGCACACCGGGCCCCTGTGAGGAGAGGAACACGGTCGGCTTGCTTGGCTGCAGAGAACAGAGAACCCCACAAAGAATCCCCTCCAAGGGGCCATTGGGACCATCTGACAGCTCTCCAACTACCTGCTTGTCAACACATGGTTAGCACCAGGCTCAAAGCAAGAGCTACTCCCACAAGAGGTGTCTCCCCCCACCTGCAGCCAAGAGGCTGTGAAAATTTAATTATGGTGTTTTCTTGTTTGGCCGCACCTGTGTTTTCAGTTCACAGAAAGGGGGAGTGCTCATTGGAAGCCACTTGCCAGCCATGTCCTGTGTCACCCACTAGTCAGCCACCGTGGCTGTGTGTATGTGGGGCCACCCCATGCCCTGAGGGGTGCTAATCCAAGCCTAACAGAGACCCCAAGCTGTGGGAAAATGCCTAAAAATGACCGAGACTAAGCTCACTTGTCAGCCCCAGCACAGGACATCTTGTTGATGAGGATGACGTGGAAGGGGTGGAACCTCACTTGGATAGAAAAGCCATTTTTGCCCAGCTTTTTACCATGCAATTGTTGGCACAAATAGGGCAGCCTCCAAGGGTTTGGAGGACAGTTGTTTGTCCAACACCATGTGGCCACAGAGTGGGAACTCGTCTACGCATGCCTTCTTCTGCCCCAGGTCAAAGATGCGAATCTTGGCATCAGGGACACCTTGGCAGAAGTGAGATTTTGGGCACGGCTATGTTCTTACAATACTGGTATCACTGGGCGGGGCGGTGGCCCATGGTGACACCAGAATCTTCGGTGGTGCACTGAAGGAAAAGAGCTTAGTGTTTTCAAGGTTCATCTGTGTTGTGGTCTCTTTCAGGGCTTCATTTGTTCTTATGATTGAATAACATTCCAACATATGGAAAGAAAACCTTTTGTTTACCTGATCAGCAGGTAATGGACATTTGGGTTGTTCCCATCTTTTGAGTAGTATAAGTAATGCTGCTATGAGTATTTGTGTCAATTTTTTGTGTGGATGTATGTTTTCATTTCTCTTTGATATATATTTAGTGGTACACTGCTGAAACATGTGGTGATTCTACGTGTAATTGTTTGAGAAACTGCCAGACTGTTTTCCAAAGCAGCTGCACTGTTTTCTTTTTCTTTTAAAGATGTGGGGTACAATTCAGGGTTAGGTATACCAATGTTCAATATGCAGGTACCCTTGTTGATGAGGTGTGCCCCTCCCTCCCCTGGCAGTTTGCCTCAACTGCCAATCCCACCCCCCCTGCCCTGGCAGTTTCCCACTACTGCCAAACCCTTTCTTATAGTATTATGATAATTGTTCAAGGTCTGCTTATGAGTGAGAACATATACTCTGTTCTTTGTTTCTGTGATAGATCACTGAGTATGATAGATTCTAAATCCATCCAAGTTGCTGCAAAGTCCATATGTTTGTCCTTCTTTATGACTGCATAATATTCCGTTGTGTATGTGTATCACATTTTTTTAACCCTGTCTAGTTTCAATGGGCAGCATGGTTTGTTCCATGTTTTTGTCATTGTGAATAGAGCTGCAACAAACATGCACGTGCAGGTGTCTTTTTGGTAGAATGACTTGAGTTCCTCCAGGTATATTCCCAATAGGGGGATTTCTGGGTCATACGGAAGGTCAATTTCTAGTTCTTTCAGAAATCGCCACACTGTCTTCCAAAGCGGTTGCACTAGTTAGCTGCACCATTTTCAACTCCAGCTACCATTTTATGAAAGTTGTTTCTCTACATTCTCATCAATACTTGTAATTATCTTTTTTTTGATTATAGCCATTCTAATGGGTGTGAAGTGGTATCTCCTTTTGGTTTTGACTTGCATTTTCCTGATGAATAATGATGTCAAGCATCTTTTCATGTGCTTATTAGCCATTTGTATATCTTCCTTGAAGGAATAGCAATACAGACCCACTGCCTATTCTTTAATTGGGCTGTCTTTTTTTCTTATGAGGTTGTAACAATTTTACATATGTATATATGTATTTTATATATATATATATATATATATTCTAGATACAAGTCCTTTAATTAGATATATGATTTGCAAATATTTTCTCCCATTCTCCAATCCTAGTTATCTTTTCACTTACTTGACAGTATTCTTTGAAGCAGTATGTTTAAGTTTGATGAAATCTACATTACCTATTTTTTCATTTGTTGCTAATACTTTTGATATTGTATTTAAGAATCCATTGTGGAGTTTGAGGTCATGAAGATTTACTTCAGTGTTTTCTTCTAAGACTTTTATAGTTTTAGTCCTTATATTTAGGTCTTTGGTTGGTTTTTAAAATTCACTGTTATATATAGTGTGACATAAATGTCCAACTTTTCTCTTTTGTGTACAGCTATCAATTATCCCAGCACCATTTGTTGAAAGATGATTCTTTTCCTATTGAATGGTGTCGGCATCTTTGTCAAAAATCAGTTGATGATAGAAAAATAGAACCATTTTTGGACTTTCAGTTATATTCCATTTATCCACATGTCTATCCTGTATCATACTAGTCTACTATTGTTTTGGAGTAAGCTTTGACATAGGAAGTAGGAGTCCTCTTACTTTGTCCTTTTTCAAGACTATTTTGGCTATTCTGGACCTTGGAATTCTATATGAATTTTAAAATAAGTTTGCCAATTTATACAAACCAGTACCTGGACTCTGATAGGGATTGTATTGAATCTACAGATCAATTTGGGTGTATTGCCATCTTAACAATATTAACATAAAATGAACATACAATGTTTTTTCATTAACTTAGGTCCTCTTTGATTTCTTTCAACATGTTTTATAGTTTTCAGAGTAGAAGTTTTGAACTTTTATTGTGAAACATATTTCTAAGTATCTTATTGTTTTTGATGTCATTGAAAATAGAATTGTTTTCTTAAGTTCCTTGTCATATTGTTCATTGCAAGTGAAATACAAATGAATTTTGTACATTAATACTACTGAACTTGCTTATTAATTCTAATAGTTTTCTTTTCTTTTCTACTAGGTTCCTTAGTGTCTTCTATATACCAAATCATGTCATCTGCAAATAGAGATAGTTGTACTTCTTGCTTTCCAATCTGGATGCCTTCTATTTCAGTTTCTTGCCTAATTGATCAGGCAAGTGCTTACAGTACAATGCTGAGTAGAAGTGGCTTAGGGAAGGCATCTTTATCTTGGTTTTGATCTTAGGAGGAATGAATCTAGGCTTTCAAGAGTAAGTATGATGTTAATTGTCAGTTTTTATGTGTGCACTTTATCAGGCTGAGAAAATTTTTCTATATTTGTAGTTTGTTGAGTGTTTTTATGAAAGTTATTAGGCTATGTCAAATGCTTTTTCTGTGTCTGCTAGGATGATCATGTGGTTTTTCTTTTGTGTTCTATTTATATGGTGAATTATACTAATTAATTTCCATATGCTAAATCAACCTTGCATTCCTAGGATAAATCCTACTTGGTCATAGTGTATAATTTTTTAATATGTTGCTGGATTCGGTTTACTAGTATTTTTGCATACATATTCATGAGACACTAATCTGTAGCTTTCTCGTAATGCTTTTGGTTTTGGTGTCAGAGTAATGCTGGCCTCACAGAATGACTTGGAAAATGTTCTCTTCTCTTCTATTTTTTGGAAGAATTGGTATTAACTCTTTAAATATTTGGTAGGAATGAGTGGTGAAGTCATTTGAACCTGAGATTTTCTTTATTGAAAGCTTTTTGATTACTAATGCAATTCTTTCACTTGCTATAGGACTAGTCAGATTGTCTATTTCTTTTTTATTCAGTTTTGGTAGTTTGTGTCTTTCTGGGAAATTGTCCATTTCATCTAAATTGCCTAATTTTTTGACATACAATTTCTCATAGTATGCCTTCTTGATTCTTTTTATTTCTGTAGGTCAGTAGTAATGTCTTCTCTTTACTTCTGATTTTAGTAATTTGAGTTTATTCCCTAATTTTCTTAGTCACTCCTGCTAAAGATTTGCCAGTTTGGTTATCTTTTCGAACTAGTTTTTGGTTTCATTGATTTGTCTTTAATCAGTATCATAAATTTCTCTAATCTTTATTATTCTCTTTAATCTACTAGCTTTAGGTTTAGTTTGCTTCTCTTTTTCCAGTTTCTTAGGGAGAAAATTCAGGTTATTGATTTGAGATCTTCTTACTTTCTTAATACAAGCAATTACAGCTATAATTTTTCCTTTAAGTACTACTTTAGCTGCATCCCATAAGTTTTGTTATTTTATGTCTGCATTTTCATTCATCTATGAATATTTTTAAATTTCCCTTGTGATTTTTCCTTTGACTCACTAGTTGTTAAAGTGTAGTTGTTTAATTTCGACACATTTGTAAATTTTCCAGTTTTCCTTCCGTTATTTATTTCTAGTTCATTTAAATGTGACCAAACAGCATACTTTGTATTATTGCTATACATTTAAATTTATTGCAATTTCTTTTATAGCCTAGTCCATGATTTATCTTGGAGAATGTTCCATGTGAACTTGGGTTGGGTGTTCCATAGTTATTTATTAGGTCTAGTTGGTTTAAAGGTTTGCTCAAGCTGTTCAAGTCTTCTATTTACTTTTTCATATTTGTTTAGCTGTTCTATTCATTATTAAGTGGGGCACTGAGTCTCCAACTAATATTGTTGAATTGTTTATTTCTCCATTCATATTTGTCAATTTTTGCTTCATAAATTTGGTTCTCTGCTGTTAGGTGCACATATGTTTATGTCTTCCTGATGGTTTTTTTGTTTTTTTGGTCAGTATAAAATACCCCTTTTTATTTCCAGTAACATATTTTGTTTTAAAGTCCGTTGTGTCTAATATTAGTATAGCCATGCAACTTTCTTGTGGTTGCTGTTTGTATAATATATCATTTTGTATTCTTTTATTTTCAATCTATTTGTATCTTTGAGTCTAAAGTGTGTCTAATGTAGACAGAATATAGCTGGATCTTGACTTTTATATGGCTGAATTTATGACTGTCATTTTATTTTTTGTTTTCTATATACTTCATGCCTTTTTTGTTCCTCTGGTACTCCTTTCCTTGCATTAAGTTACTATTTCTTCCTAATGTAGCATTTTAATTTCTTGAGTAATTTTTCACTTTTAGAAAGGTTATTTCATTGGTGGCTGCTCTAGGACTTACCATATACAGCTTACCTTGTCAGAATCAGCTTCAGCTGCATACTAACTTAATTTAGGCGAGATATAGAAACATTGCTTCTATATAGCTCTATTCTCTTTCCCCACTTTTGGTGGTATTATTGTTTTATATATTATATATATTAATGCTACAGATCCAACCATATATATTGGAATAATTACTTTAAATAACTTTATAATGTATTTTAAAGAAAATGAGAGGAGAGCAAATATATATTTCTAGATTTGTTATATTAATTTTTTTATTTATAATTTCTTATTGTCTTCATTTGTTCTTGCGGATTCAATTTATCATCTAAAATAATTTCCTTAGGTCAATATAATTTTTCTCTCATTTATATTTGTGCTCTTTTTGGGGCAAATAACCATATTTACGCAAGCTATATGTCCACCAATACATTACATATATATTATTTTATACAATTGCTTTTTAAATAAGAGAATAAAAGAGAAAAATGTGCATCTATATTGTCTTTCATAATTAACATAACCTGTGCTTTTTTTGTTTCTCTGGATTAAGATTACTGTCTAGGGTCACATGCCTTCAACCTGAAGACTTTAATTTTTTTTTAAGGTATGTTTGCTAGCAACAATTCTTGGAGTGTGTGTGTGTTTTAAATGTGGGAATGTCTTTATTTCACCTTTGTTTTTGAAAGAAAGCTTTGCTGGATATAAAATTCTTGGTTGATAGCTTTTTTCTTTGTGCACTGTTAATGTTATTCTGCTGCCTCCTAGCCTTCGTTGTTTCTGACACACTGTAAGCTGTCAATCTAACTGGGATTCCCTACTAAGTGATGAGTCATTTTCTCTTGCTGCTTTCAAGATTTCTCCTCTTCTCTTTGGTTTTAAGAATTTCTACTATGATGTTTCTGTTTGTGGGTTTCTATGTGTTTATTCTATTTGGAGTTTACTGACCTTCCTAGATGTGTAGATTGTTGATTTTTCAATATATTTGGGACATTTTCAGGCATTATTTCTTATATTTTTTCCTGGTCCTTTCCCTCTTCTTTTTATACTCCCATTATGCATGTGCTGGTGAGCTTAATAGTGTCTCACATTTCTGCAAGATTCTGTTCATTTTTCTTTATTCTTTGTTTTCTGTTTTTTTTTTTTAAATTACAAAATCATATGTTGTGATAGAGACATGCTATTGTCTGTCCATATTGCCACGACACCTAGAGAAGGGCATGGCAAGTGTTTGAATGGGCTTTCACATATCTACAATCCTGAGAGTTAACAAAAGGAGTGTTTCCCCTTATCTCCTATGCACTCCCAGTAAATAACTTCAAAGTATCCTTAACTTCCCTGCAAACTGTGCCCAATTAACTGAGAGATGTACTCCCTTTTCTTGGTAGTCATAGGGTTAAATAATATAGTACAAAGGTAATTATTAGTCCTGTGGTTTGTATAATGTTTGTGTATAACAATATGTAGTAATGTATGATGTCTTAGGCCTTGTTAACTCCCTTTACTTTATGGCAAGCTTGATTAACATTTCTGCTGGGTGTTAAAGATAAGAAGCTGTGAGATATCTCTAGTAACTGGTGACTGGAAATATAGACCATAAAAGTCATTATTGACAACATGCAGCTGTAACTTAAGTTCTATACAATGCTCTGCCAGTCACGTAGTCAATGTATAGATACCAACAACCCTGAATTTATAAAAGCAGACTGTAAAACTTGAAGGGTAAACAGAATCATTTTAGAAAGGCCAGGAGCCTGGCTCTGCTCCCTGGAGTCAAATTCAGAAGTAAACTTCTTTCAACAAGTTCCCTGCCTCTCGATTTATTGGTGTCAAGGGTTAGCGTTACTCAGACTGTAATAATTCTTTTCTGTAATTTGTGTCTCTTTATTCATACTATCAATTTGATGTAACGTATCATCATCCTTTTCTTTACTTAGGCAGGAATTCCTTTAGTTCTTTGATCATGTTTGTAATGTCTAACTTGAGGGTTTTGTTTCTCAAATCTGACATTTATCATAATCATAGGAAGTTTTTGTTGCCTGCTTTTTGTCTGGTGTATGGGTCCTATTTTTTCTGCATTCTTCATAATTTTTTTTGTTGGAAATGGTACATTTTAGATATGAGTTGAGTGTCCCAAAGCAAAAAACCTGAACTCTGAAACGCTCTAAAATCTGAAACTTTTTGAATGCTGACACGATGCTCAAAAGAAATGCTCTTGGAGCACTTTAGATTTTGAATTTTGGAATTTGGAATGCTCAACTAGTAAGTATAATGCACATATTCCAAAGTCTGAAAAAAAAAAAGTTAAACACTTCTGGTCCCGATTATTTAAAATAAGAAATACTCAACCTGTCATATATTGTAGCAACTCTGAGTAGCAACCTGTCATATATTGTAGCCCTCCCCCAGGGCTTGTTCTTGTTACTTGCTTATTTGTTCAATAACTGATTGGATTATCTTAGTGGCATCTCCTCACATTCCCCACACAGTGTTAAGTCTTTCTTGTTCCTCCTTAAGGGGTGCAGTTTTCGGAATGCCCACAGTTACCCTGGGATGAGCGTGGTTTTGTCACACTTTTTTTTTAGTTGAATTCTCACTCTGTCGCCCAGGCTGGAATGCAGTGGCATGCTTATGTTACTGCACCCTCCATCCTTCTGCCTTAGCCTTCTAAGTAGCTGGAGCCACAGGTGCGAGCCACCTATGCCTGGCTAATTTTGTAATTTGTTGTAGAGATGAGGTCTCACCAAGTTGCTCAAGTCAGTCACTAACCTCCAGGCTCAGGCAATCCTCTTGCTTCTGCCTCCCAAAGTACTGGGATTACAGGCACGAGCCGCTGCACTCAGCTGCAACAGGGCTGTTTTTTTTTTTTTTTTAAATTATTTTATTATAGGAATATGGGGTACAAGTGAAGATTAGCCACATAAACAGGGCTCTTTTTGGTAGTCTCTTTTCCTGACCCCATCCAGCTGTTAAGCACCACTGAATGCATTATTGTTTCCAACAATGCCCTGGGGCACCCCCCCCCCCAAAAAAAACCAATCAAATTTGAGTTGCTTTGAAGGGATGGTTGCTGTGGTCCATGTTTGTTGAGTTCAGCTGAGGTTTCTTCTGGTTCCAGGCAGGATTCTCCCAGTGTCTCCTCCCAGGTTATCTCTGGAAAACCAGCTGGCTTACAGTTTAGTGTCTCTGTCCAATGATTCCATCAACCGCCTTTCAACTGCCTTTCACCATAACCTCTATTGCTTGAGAGAGCAACCCCAGGTTTGAACTCTTCCATACTCTGTTAGCTATAAAGTTAGTTATGTTCCTTCTCTAGGAGTTGAGAACTCCGTGGATGGAAAGAAAGTAGCGTCAGGTCTTGTTTTGCCTCTGCTGTGGACGACTCACCATCTTAGGAGTTGGGATGAAAGTGACACAGCACCAGATCGTGGAGCCTCAGTTCCCCATGTGAGGGCTGAGTGGAAGAAGGCATTACCAGCATTTGGGATCTGGATCTTCCCTTCAGCAACAGAAATGCTTATATCCTGTCTTTTTCAGGAATATAGTCCTCTAACTAGAGCAGGGAGTACATAGGGACCCAGTGCACCAGTCTGGGGTGAAGTTTCTATCCCACTAGGCTGGGAGCAGAAAGGAGGGAATGGATTTAGGTTCAAATACTATAGGTTCTTGCTGTCGTTGCTGGAACTCTAGTAAACCTTCTTGAATAAATGTTTCTTCAAGTGCCATTTGCACCCAGGGACATTTCCAAAGACTTTAAGTGGTCATTATTTAATTTTCACCGGTTTTGCTGGGGAGCAGGTATGCAAAGGTCTTCACACGATCGTGCTGGAAGTGGCCCTTCCCTGTGTTACATTTTGATCCTAGATAAAACCCAAAGACCCTTATATCTGTTAATTTTCTTAGGCATTTCTAAATATCTAGTATACAAGTCTGAGCTGTTTTGCTGTATTTTAATTTTATTTATTTATTCTTTTTTTATTATAAAGATGTGGGGTACTATTCAGGGTTAGGTAAAAATCTTTTCTTTTTTTTTTTTTGAGTTGGAGTCTCAGTCTTGTCACCCAGGCTGGAGTGCAGTGCCACACTCATGGCCACCGCAGCCTCGACCTGCTGGACTCAGGCAATCCTTCTGTCTCAGCCTTCCAAGTAGCTGGAACTACAGACGCATGCCACCACACCTGGCTTGTTTTGCTGTATTTTGAGCTCTGGTAATCTGCAATACGAATCACTCATTTATATGCAAACTTTAATTAAATTTCCAGGAGAAAAATTATTTCATGGAAAATTTCCTGGGTGTGATATTACTTTTTACTGGCATCGTTTTCTGGATTCCTAGCATTCCAGAAAAAAATGCTTTAAAGCATCATTTAAGAGAAATGAGAATAGACCTCAATTTGCAGAAATCCATTTACCTTGTCCACACATGATAGAAACCAAAGATGCTCAAGGCTTTGTGGGTTGGTTCCAGTTGTTTTCTGTTTGGGCCTGAACTCTAATGGCTTTGGTTTTATCCTGGAAGCTGCTACTTCTGTTCATACCAGTCTCCAGTTATAGCCCTCCAGCATCCTTCTTTGTCCTCCATTTTTGCTGTAGCTCCCACCGTCTAGAGATCTGTTTTGCTTATCTGTATTTTCTTCATTTCGCGCTTCCAATGAACTCTTCAGATTCCATGGGTGTGTATCTTCTCTCCTCCCTCTCTCTTCTTCTCTGGTACTAGACACTTAACTCTTTTTCTTTCTAGATCCTTCCCAGGACCCTTTTGTTCGACCATCTTCCTGCATTACACAATCATGTCATAGGTGTTGGGAACTCAGTGCACATTTTTCTACAGAAAAAGTTTTAAAGATGGAAGTTTGTCTCCTAGGTCAGCCCAGAATATCGAATTTAGCCCATAAGCTAGCAAAAAACAATGCAGCACTTATGATAAAGACGAGAAATACTAGTGTTAAAATACATAATAAAATGACTATATAAAATACATTCCCAAACGTATTTCTAAAAAAAGAAAAAAAAACTAGTCAAGAATCATTACAATTTCCTCACTGTAGAGGAGAAGAGAGTTTAATTTAAAAAATTTTCGAGAAACTTCTAAAGATAAGTTGTGGGTAATTTTAAGTTTTGAGTTTGATAATTTAAACATATATTTCAAATTTGTTTTCAAAATATGCTACTCATGAGAAGTAGCAGGTGGTACTGCAATGAACATGGGCTTGGATCAGACTGTGTCATGCAGTAATATGGTTTTGGAAAGTTCTTGAACCTCTCTGAGCCTCTGAGAAAACTTAAGCAAGGCTGTTGGCCAGGCTGCTGTGAGGAAGGGAGGGTGATAAAGCACAGGGCAGGGCCTGGTTGGGTGATTGGCTAGCAGTCAGCAGTGGAGGGGACGGGTTGAGAGGGCAAGGTTTACAGACTGCCAAGGTTCAAATCCTGGTTCCAAACCCTGTTATGTATGTGATCATGGCAAGTCACTTAACCTTTCTGTGCCTAATTATCTTATCTGTAGACTACAGATAAAAATTAGGAACTTAAAAAGAATACTGAGAGGAATAGATGAGTTGATACACGTAAAACACATAGCCAGCACTCTGTAAGTATGAACTGTGCTTACAAGGGTAAGATGTGTTATGAGAGGATTCGTAGAATAGGTGTGTTTGCATATGTTTATCACAGCATTGTTCACAATAGCAAGAACATGGAACCAACCGTTCTGCCCATCAAAAGAGGACCGGATAAAAAAAATGTGGTACATATATACACAATGGAATATTGCACAGCCATAAAGAAGAACAAAATCATGAACTTCGCATCAACCTGGATGGAATTAGAGTCTATAATACTGAGTGATTTTTCACAGAAACAAAGAACTGAGTATCGCATGTTCTCACTCATAAGTGGACCTTGAACAACTACTGTAATACTATAAGAAAAGAATTGACAGTAGCGGGAAA
>CAUYQG010208018.1:0-57880 GCA_963574415.1 Tarsius wallacei
GGATGATTATTCACCCCAAATGTGCATCTTTCTCAGGAAACTAATACAAAGCTCTTGCAGTTTCCGTAGCCAACTAAGATGACAGAATATTCAAGCTTGTGGTATATTAAAAATAATCCAGGAATTCAAAGTAGTCATGGACCCTGGAAGGTTCTGAGTCTTCAGTCTGTTTAAGATAGACTGTCTTTTTTTTTTAATTGGAGTCTCACTCTGTTGCCCAGGCTGGAGGGCAGTGGCATACTCGTGGTTACCCCAGCGTCAACCTGCTGGGCTCCAGCAATCCTGTCACCTCAGCCTTCCAAGTAGCTGGAACTGCAGGCACGCACTACCACGTCCAGGCTATCTTAATTGATGACTCTCAGTTTATTTAGATGCTAGCAAACACACAAGTGGCAAATTCACACAAAATTAGTAATTTGGAGGAGTAATCTTAATTCCCCTAATATTTTCCTTTCTTTCCTTCCTCCCTCCCCTCTCCTTCCTCCCTTTCACTCCCTTTCCTTCCCCTTTTTTCTTTTCTTTTTCTCTCTCTCTCCTCCTCTCCCTCTCTTTCCCTCCCCCTCCCGGTTTTCCTCCCTTCCTCCTTACCTCCTTCCCTCCCTTTGTCTTTCTGTCAAAATCTCACTCTGTTGCCAAGGCTAGAGTGTAGTGACACAGTCATAGCTCACTGCAGCCTCAAACTCCTGGACTCAAGCACTTCTCCTGCCTCAGCCTCCTAAGTAGTTGGCATTACAGGTGTGCGTCACCATACCAAGCAATAATTTTCTTTATAGATGAATTTACTTCATATGTAGACATGTTTTCTGGTGCCAGCTGTTATGCAGGACTTCCAAAGACCCCAAAAGAGAATGCACTGATTCCAAGAGGCTAAAGAAATGACCCAGAGACAACAGACAAGATGTGGGCTTTATTCTGGAACTTACAGGGAAGATGATCCAAGACTGGCCAGCTGAACAGGAAAAAAAACCACTCCGGATTATAAAAGGCACACAGGTTACATAGCATTTTACATAGGATAGAGTGCAGGGTTAAGTATGAAAAGAGTGGAGTTTCTAGCGTGTAGGCGTAACATGAGAAGGCACTTATACAGTGGTCACATATACACAAAATGGCTGTGAATTCTCTTTTCTCAGGATTGTTTTTGCTTGTCCCCTCTCTGCCATGGGGCTGTCATCCTTTCCTTTCCTGACTTTACATTTTGGATCTCTCATAGGGGTTTTTTGTATTATAATGAACTAAAGGTAACCAAAGGTTATGGGCATTGATTCAGACATACCCAATTTGCTCTGAACCAGCCTGGCGGGGAGGGAGGCTGCTTCCAAGAAGGGTGTTGAGAACATTCACTATGCACAGCTGCAAGATGGGGTCAGCAGGTGTGGAAAACACTTTGCCCATGACCTCAACATGACCTGGCCAGAGACTAAGAAGAAAGGCATGTCCAGGGTTGGCCACCCCCAGGACCCCCTCCCCAGGCTCCAACCCCCTGCTTGGGGCCATATCTAGGGTATAGTCATGCTTGTCACTGAGTACGTGTTGCCCTGGTCTTTCTGGTCATATCCTTGCTGATAGCAGCAGCCAGGCTTTCTGTCAGCCAGGACCCTACCTCAGCTGGAGAACATAAACTGAGCACTTGGGGATGGTCTCTCCATAAGCCTGTGGAGCTTGAGTGTCAGATTCACCTTGGGAATTGGGAATTGGGAACCTGAAAGACTGAGGACGTTTGCAATAGTGGCAGAAGGCGAAACCATCTCTTGAGCAATGTCTTTATGGAAAGTGAGTTTGTGATTGGACAAAGGTAAGCAAAAGCTATGAGAGATCCAAAAAACATGAAATCAGGAAAGGATGACAGCCCCATGGCAGAGAGGGGACAAGCAAAGACAATCCTGAGAAAAGAGCCCTGGGTCATCTTGTTTTGGTTACAGGGATGCTGGCTTCCCCAGATGATAAGTGATGCTTGTCAATCACCCATTAATTATATCCTTACAATAAGCCCATTGTGTCCACACAACAATCCCCTCCTAAATTAACTCATCTTTAGTGAGTATCTCCTCCTCTCACCTAATCAAGCTAATTAGATACTATAAATATTTTATGGGATATTTTAAATGTCTTTGAAGTGTAGATAAACATGTAGGTAAATGGCAATGAATTGTGGGTGGGGCTATGGAGATATATTTGTGTTTAAAGGGATTCATAGCAGAATAGGAGTGGTTGTCAGGGGACCAAGTAGAACAAAGGAAGATTACTGAATTTGAAAAAAAAAATGCTTTAGATGTTCTTCCCTTAATGTCAAGGATCAGAACAAGACTTGTTTTCATTGATGGTCTCGGTGCAGCCCGAAACTTTCTTCATAACCTCACTGAAATGCATAAACATTTGAAGATGTGCTCATTTGGTTGGCATTTCATTTCATGGCCTGAGCCCATACATCAAATTTAATGTGTATCTGGATTATATATATATGGTAAAACAAATACTGTACAGGTAGTTATTTCCTTAGAAATTATTATGAAATAAAAACAATGGCAGTGACAGGAACATGATGGCAAATAGCAGTAATCTCAAAGGTCCACTGCAAAACAACCTCATTCAGGCCAGGCACAGTGGCTAATGTGTGGAATTCTAGCACTTTGTGAGACAGAGGTGGGAGGATTGCTTGAGCCCAGGAGTTCAAGACCAGTCTGGGCAACATAGTGAGACCCCATCACTATGAAAAAGAAAGAAAGAAAGAAGGGTGGAGGGAAAGGAGAGGAGCAGAGGGAGACAGGAAGATAAAAAGACCAACAAAAATCCTTTCAGTTGTGTCAATGTGATTTGAGTTTGAGATTCCAGTACTAGAAGAGAATGGCTTTTAGAATAAGTGAAGTCATTATTGTGCCATCGGAGGGAGACAGAGTGGGTAGAGGAAGAAGTGTGGGTAATCGGTGGGAAAGGATGTGAGTTCCTGCCAATTTCAAGCAAAGATCTCAATGTTTGGTTGTCTAATGAAACTATCAAGTGAAGTATTATCAGCTAAGGAGACAGAACTAAAAAGTACCGTTCGTTGCATGCTGAACAGGTCAATGATGTTCCATTAGGTAGGAATTCATTTGAGGTGATTTGACAGCTTTGAAGGATTAATTCATCATTTGAGTTGATACAAAACAAAACAAATCAAACCAGTAATTTGATATCAGACAGACAAAACCATCAGGCTATTACATTTTTAAGAATTTGCTATTTTTACAACTCACATTTTTCTGAAAAAAGTTCTACTCACCTAATTGGGGGTTACATCAACATAACTGAATAGAACAAAGGCTTATGCAGAAGTCACAGATGACACAATATATTTTCTCTTATTTGATTGTAAATAATGGCAATTGTTAAGTTCCTAAAGTAATGATCTTTAACCAGGGAAGATTCTTACTGTATTCTAAATTCAGTAGCTCTAAAAATTCTTAATAAAATCTCATCTCAACAGCTATTCTGTGGCTTATTTGCAAAACCACAGAGCACTTTTGCCCATCTGTGGGAGGATGGGCATTTTGGAATGTGAGTTTCAGTCTTGCCCTTTCTTTTCAAGTCTATCACACTACCTCCCAGACTCTGCAGTCAGTCCTTTATCTGCCTTTCCATTTTAGCGGAGAAACAAACAAAACCACAACAAATACCAAAACCCCCAAACCCTAACTAGACAGTCATTCCTACTGCATGGGCTCTTCCCTTACTTTTCACCTTATTCCAATGAAAGTGCATATTAGATCTGAACTCCCAAATTCTACTGAAAACAAATTATTTTTTTAAGAAAAAAACTGCTACTGGAAATTGAAAAGTGTTACCTAACCTCTGTGGATTGTTAGTGGCAGAAGATGTGTCTAACGGGCAGAAATGTTAGATTCTATCACTAGACTGCAATCGTTGTTTTTATGCTAACCAGAAACCTGAATACAACTGCCTTCTCTCTGAACAATATGTACTCAGAGCTATTTTTTTTAAATTGGCATTGTGAATAAAGAGGAATTGCTGAAGACGAGGACCACATACAACTTTGGGAAACATCATCATTATTTGAGTAAGCAGAGAATGGTAGAATATTTACAGCTTTGTTAACAAATGGCTTTTGTGATGTAGGACAACTATAAAAATGTATCACAGTGGCAAGTTGTGATTATAGAGTACATATATCCATGTATAAAGTGTATTTCGAACTCTGAAGATAATAAAAAGTTATTATCATATTTAATTATTTCAGTTAGGTCTAGAATCGGTTTTTTGTTCTTGAGTATAGACAGCTTGTTCCCAGGTTGTATTTTCAGAATTCTCTTTGTAAGAGGAAAAAAAGAATTTTAGTCATTGATTTTATTTCCTGATTTAAACTTCAAAAAGATGCTAGATTTTACTAGACTTTCCTCAACCTATATGAAGAAAAGTAATTACTGAATTATGTATACAACACAAGTAAAATTCTGTAGAGCAGCAATGTTCCTTAAGAGTCTTAAATTGAATTAAAATTGTTGTCTATTCTCCCAACTACTGATATGGCCTTCTAATTGACATACTATCTCTAAACCAATTTTGATTTTCCACATTGATTCAAACACTCTTGTTCACTTCATTGAAAAGTTCATGTCAAGCCGGGCTTGGTGGCTCAGCCTGTAATCCCGCGCCTTTGGGAGGCTGAGGTGAGTGGATTGCCTGAGCCCGCGGGTTCGAGACCTGCCTGGGCAAGCGAGACCTCATCTCTATAATAAATCAAAAAATTAGCCGGGCGTGGTAGCGTGCGCCTGTAGTTTCAGCTACTTGGAAGGCTGAAGCGGAAGGATCGCCTGAGCCCAGCAGGTCGAGGCTGCGGTGGCCGGGAGCGGCCACTGCACTCCAGTCTGGGCAACAGAGTGAGACTCCAACTCAAAAAAAAAAAAGAAAAAAGAAAAAAGGAAAAAGAAAAGTTCATGTCTTCTCCAAAACCATTAGACAAAGTACAGACTTGTTTCTCTTAAAGCTAATTTCTAGCCATTTAAAAAGTTTGCTCATCAATAATAAACACAAAAGAGTTGAAATAATTGTCTGAAGAATGGATTCCAAGTGCCTACTCTGAATTGTGTTTGGAAAAACAACAACAACAAAAATATATAACTCGAAATGTACAAAGTCAGTATTAGTTCAATAAAATATAAGTATCCTAGTTTGGGCCCTTTAGTTGTAAAGTAAAAGAACCTTAAGTAAAAAGAGGAATTTACTGAGGTTACTGAGCTAACCTTAATATGGAAGCTTATGGATGGGAAGTGAGGTCAAGTGACGGGAAATCCATTTGGATTTACATCTTTGCCACTCTGCACATCCTTCCCTCCCCCTGTCCCAGAGTTGAGATCTCACTCTGTCACCCAGGGTAGAGTGCTATGATATGATCATAGCTCACTGCACCCTCAAACTCCTGGGCTCAAGCAGTCCTTCCTTCTCATTCTGAGTAGTTGGTATTTACAGGTGCGCACCACCACGCCTGGCCCACTTTGTACATCTGTATACTTTTCTCTTTATCTGCAGACAGGTAGTCTACAGTTGCCCCACTGCTGAATTTGTATGTCTCCCATGAAATGACCTCTAGAAACTGACCAGCATCTCTGTCCAAAGACCCAGAAAAGAGAGTCTAACTGCTCAGCTTAACATGTCATATGACTAGCTATGGCCAGAGGGGCAGAGTCTCCCAGTCTGGTTGTCAAAGTCTAAAAGACAATCTCTGAATTGGGCTGGAGGACACTCAGAAAGTGTCTACTAAAATACAACTTTCATCCACACTTACCCCAGACCCCTTCCATTATACAAGTGTTTATTTGCATCAAAGGTAAATACAGGCAATGTCTGGTATCATTCTGTCCACTCCTTTGCCTTTTATGCTCTGGCCACAAAGAACTGCCTGTAGTCCCACGTACCTTTCCCCTACTTACCACCCTAACTCCCACATAATCAATTTCCTCCCTGAGTTCCTGTGGTTGTAGTGGTCCTCTTCCAACCCTTGATGTCATTGCTTCTCAGAGAACTTCCTGGGCTTCTTCACCTTCCTAGGCTGATTGCCTCTTTCTTTTATGCCTGGTAACGTCATGCACATAAATATCTATCATTGTCCAACTCTATTTCTTGTGATTTACTCTCTAGGTGCTAGCATCTTTATGACCCCAGTCACTGTGAGACCGGCCTACACCTGGAGCTCCAAAGTGGTTGAATGAGTGAGTACACTCTAAAAGGTTCCTTTTAGCTAATCATTGACTCACTAAAGTTAAAAGAGAGTGTATCATTACATGGAAAGTACTGTCTGCATGAACTCCTTGGAATGGTTAACTTGTCAAAGTCTAAGTCAGGAAGTTTGAATCAAACTCTTCCTTAGCAAGCCCCTGGAGAAACTTGTTTGTTTGAGAAAATGGCTGTTTACCTGGTCCCCTAACCATTTGATTTTCTGTTGAAACTTCTGCTGGGCTTGCCCTTTCCTCCATTTAGATACGATTTTCATCTAGTGAAATCATGATCAGAGAATCAGTTTATAACTTTTTAATTTTTTCTGCATATAAACATTATTTTTCAAGGGCAATTTCATTAGCTACATCCTGCACCTCGGCAGGCTTTCAACTACAAGATTAAGCATCTGAGATATGTTTGCCTTGATTTTTAGTCCTCAAGACATATACATATTTTTGCATTCTAGTCCTAAAGGATTCTGCACTCTAGTCCTTCTGCACACCCTAGTCCTAAAGGATTTGACTTTGTATGTCCCACCTTAACATGGAAAGCGTTTCTCTTGCTTGCTTCTCAACCCTCCCTTTCAACATATCACGTAGGGAAATTCTGGCTGGTCCTAGAAGGGAAGTTTGCAAATTGTTGACTTGTTAATCTGAGATTTGGGGGGGAGGGAACAAAAAAGCATCTTCTTAGATAGTAAAGAGTTTTAAGCTTAGTTCCCCCTCCAAAATAAATTCGAATGTAAGAAAAAATAAATAAACAGCAAAAACTCCAATCCCGCCTTGGGTACGTGGGGGCCGACCGCCCAGCGAGACCTAATAAATGAATTAGCATCTCAGGCGGGGCTGATATCGATCTGGGTCGCGGGTGTGTTTGCAGCGATGGTTTGGGGGGTGGTTAATTGAGTGTCAGTCTCGGCCGGGGTCGTCTCGCTGGCGCCGGGTGCTTTTGGATTTGCTAATTTTCGTTGAGTGTCTCTAGTCGGCTGCTCGTCCCGTCTGCCCGGGAGAACCCGGCGGCTCCTGCGGATCAAGTCTGTCTGTCTGGGCTTTATTGATCACAAGGCGGCGGCTCAAGGCGGACGCGCCCGGGCGGGCGGGCGGGCGGGTGGGGGGGAATGCTAGAAGGGCGGGTCGGGGTGGGGGAGCTGAAAGCAGACCCAGCGCGGCCCCTTCCTGCTCCCTCCCGCCTCTTCTCCCCACCCGTCCCGGGGCTTCCGAGGCGCGGCGCGCCGGGGGGAAGGGTCTCCGAGGGGGTCACGCGGGCCCCCGCGCGCTTCCGTGGGAACAAAAGAGAAACCCCGGGCTGGGACCGCGGGGCCGAGGCTGAGCTGTAAGGCCTTGGAGGCAAGAGCCAGAGACCGACCCCGAGGGTGGGCCCACCTGCGTCTCCCGAAGGTCACGGACGCGCCGGCCTCCGCCAGGGGGAGCGCGGGAGTCGGCAGCGCCCGTCCCGCAGCCCCGACGCCAGTTCAGCCAAGTACCGGGGGCAGGTCCCTCCTCGCCACTCCTGGGCCCGCCCCCGCTGAGGGATGATGGACAGAGCCCGGAGGCCAATCGGACTGTCTCGGCGCTGCGGGGGCGTGGTCGGGGGCGTGGCGTGGCCGCTGGCTCCCCGCGCGGGGCGGTATTTACGGCGCGGAGCCCACGGGGCCGAGGCTGGCGCAGGCGGGAGCTCGCTGTGGTTCCCCGCCAGGCGTTCCTGCCTTCTGCGCGGGGAGTGGCCGGTCGAGGCGGAAGACTGCCGGGAGCCCACCCCGTGGCGAACGTGAGCCGGTGGAGGCGAGCGGACTAGGGGGCCGGCGCCGCCGAGTGAGACCGCGGAACTTCCCTGGCTCCGCGGCGCCCCCCGTCGCGCCCCATGTCCCGGCCGCGGCCCGGCCGCTGACGCCGCCCGGCGGGACCCATGCGCTGCGCGCCCCGGGGGCCGTAGGCTGCAGCCGCGCCCCGGGAGCCAGCGGGGCGCCGCGGCCGGGGGGCGTCAATGGATCGCCATTCCAGCTACATCTTCGTCTGGCTGCAGCTCGAGCTGTGCGCCATGGCCGTGCTGCTCACCAGAGGTGGGTGCCCGCGGGGGTCCCGGGGAGGGGCGCGAGGTCCTGGGCCCTGCCTCCCGCTGGGCTCTGGAGCCGCGGCCAGGGCTTTGTGCGCTGCGGGCGAGGGTCCTCCCGCGCTGGAGCCGCAGGTCGCTGTGGGGTTAGAAGTCGCGGCCGTGGCGCAGGCCGTCCCCTCGACGGTCCCGAGCCGGACGCGTCAGTGTGGTCGCAGACCTCGGGGCGGCGGGCGTCACAGGGACTCTGGGTCTGTCTGTGGTAAACTGCAAGTGTGGAGCCCGGCCGGGAACCTCGACGCCGCCTACCCTCCATCCGCCGGCCGGGGCAGCCAGAGGAACCACGGAGCCCAGCCCCCAGCTGCACTGCGCCCGGTGTGTCTGAGTGTCTCCGTGTGTGTGTGTCTCTCTGAATGTGTTTCTCTGAGTGTCTCTGTGTGTGTCCCTTTTGTGTCTCTGAACGAGTATGAGTATGTCTCTGAGTGTGTGCCCGTGTGCGTGTCTTTGTGATCCGGCAAGAGTGTAAGTCTCTCGGAGAATGTAGGTGTCTGAGTTGTGTTTCTCCGTGTGCGGGAGTGTGTGTTGTGTTGCTTTTTCGTGGCCGCGAAGAGTAGGTTCTGTCAGCGGCCCCATTTTCCACTCACTTCATATTTTGCACTCAAGACTCAAAAAAAAAAAAAAAAAAAGCAGCAGCAGCAGCAAGTCAGTTTCTTCTTTCCCCTGCAGGCTTTAACCTTTTATATAGAAATAACTCAAACGCCCTCTGGATTTCAAGGTTCCCTTCACCTCCCCACCATGAACTCTACCTCCTGTTCTGTGAACAGATAATTATTTTTTTTAGATAGGAAGCATTATTTAGCCTTTGCACCCCCCACTTCTCTCTAATTGCCATGTAGCAAGCATGAGGTTAAAGGATAAGCTAGCCCAGCAAGGATGATGTGCTACAGTATTTATTTATTTTGGAAGGAAGGGTGTAATTAACCCTAAATAACAGCCCTTGCAGCCTGCAGAGGGGAGTCTCCTGGCCCTATCAAAGGCCGGTAGAGCAGGGAGGGACTGAGGCTGACATGAAGTCACAGATACCGAAACTATGTGCCTGATAATGATATAATTAGAGGATCAGAGATTTCTGACTGCTGCGGACTTCAAAAGCTTTAAAAGCAGCCAGCAGTCTCTCCTGTAGCCATCTTGACTAAAGCAGACATTTTTGTTTAATCACTACATACAGTAACAAGAAAGGGGGAAAACAGAAGAGCATTGTTCCGCACTTTCAAAATACCAGTCCCCTTTCTGGCCTTTTGCGTGCCACAGGAAGAAACTTTATGAACGACAGAAATATAGTTTTAATACAGTGATACAAAAGTCCATTCTCCTTGCTAAAATGTGGCTCCAATTAAAAAAAAAGTTGTTAGAACTTTCCCAGTTACCTGTCAAAATTTTATTAGACTGTTGTTAGGTCATTGAAAATATACTATTTTAAATAGCTTCTCATAAACATTTAAGCAGTATTTTACTTGTATTCAGTTTTCCCTTTCTGCACTAGGTCTGAGGCTAATAGGGTAAAAATGGGCTTTTAATCTGTTTTATTTATACTTTAAATCTGTATATGGAATTTGTCAGACTAGGGGAATGTAGTCATCACCACATAAGACCCGGTGAGCTTTATGTGAAAAATAAAGTGAGCTTGGAAAGAGGCAGAGAAAGAGCAGAAAAGCAGTTCTGCAAAGCAGGGTTCTTAGTTGAAGCAAAAGACACTAAAAAAGGGACTTGGGCCCAAACCCAGGACAGTGAGTGCAGATTTAGGAGCAAGACCTCCAGCTTCAGACTGTTTTGAGTTGCCAAAGATCTATGTCTAGTGGGCTGGTTTTCCTTAGAACTGAAGCATTAGCGGCCCCTGGTGAAAACTGAGCACACCATACGGTGGCCTGGAATTTGGACAGATAATTAAATGAGACACCTTACTCAGGCATTCACAGAGAGGAGGAAGAAGAAAGGTGCGGGTGGGAAGAGCTTTGAAAAGCAGCAGCCCCACTACCCCCGTATTTGATTTCAGCGTACTGGTTTCCATAACTAGACAGATCTTCAGAAAGTAAATGGAAGAGGTGTGTGCATTAGTCCGTTTACAGTAGCGTTAGCTGTGATGTGTAACAATGACCGGAGTCCACCAGATTGGGTATCTCACTTGGTGACAGCTTCAGGACCCAGACAGTTGCAACTAGACATTGATGTTAAAGCCTCAGTCTTGCATCGTGACATAATGTTAACAGAACCTTGCAACTCACAAAATAAGTTTTATAAAGGAAACTTTTAATCACTTCCTGTAGAAAATTTGAGGTTTCCTTAAGGATTTTTCATTCAACCAGGGGAGGATTTTCAGTTACGGTGTTTCCCTTTTCGATCACATGTTGAATTACATGTAAAACTGGAGAGGAGGAGGAGAAGTTAGCCTTGCAATTTTACACCCCCCCCCAACCCCTTTTTATGACTTTCCATTTGGGCTGAAAGAAATTGACTTTGGCAAGCAAACCACTAATTGTAAACTGCCTAGTTCCTGTTTTACAATATACTGACTAAAAGTTCCTCTGCATGAAAAGATCTTTATAGGCAAAGTTTGCCTTTTCTAGAGAGGTTGCAAATAGCTGCCTAGTTTCATAGTTTTAAAACCTCCTGACCTGAGCAATTTCTAGATTGTTGTGTTTCTAGTTAATAACTTTATAAGGTGTTAGCTAAAGCTCTTAAATCTTGGCTCAGTCCTTCGGGATAGTAAACAATTCAGTAGTTCCGATCAAATATTTGTACTGACAAAATCAAAAAGCCTAGCAGTTTTTTGTTGGATGGTTATGTTAGGATTAAAATGAATAAATAATGTGATTTACTTTGTGGTGAGAGAATTATACCAATTACGATTTTACCTCAAAAACAAAAGTATTTTTAATTACTCTCTTAACTCATCAGAAATCTGCTATTGGGATGACTACATTCCCAGAATTATACTTGACTGAATCAAAACTTTAGCCCTGACTGCACAAAGGGCTTTTCCAGTCTCCGTGGACTGCTATTGTAAGCACTCAACTTGAATAATCTAAAAGTTAGTGCCTTTGAACTTGGAATTGAGCAGTTGCTTAAATAGTTGCTTTATCTGGATTCTGAAGCAGAGTTTGATGTGATTTCTCATTGTTTCCAGGTGAAATCCGATGCTACTGTGATGCTGCCCACTGTGTGGCAACTGGTTATATGTGTAAATCTGAGCTCAGTGCCTGCTTCTCTCGACTTCTTGATCCTCAGAACACAAATTCCCCACTCACCCATGGCTGCCTGGACTCTCTTGCAAGCACAGCAGACATCTGCCAAGCCAAACAGGCCCAAAACCACTCTGGCACCACCATGCCCACATTGGAATGCTGTCACGAAGACATGTGCAATTACAGAGGGCTGCACGATGTTCTCTCTCCTCCCAAGGGTGAGGCCTCAGGTAGGGAGAAGCTGTTTCTGACCAGAATGCCTGCTTGATCTATAGACTTGCGACAGCCACGATTTTGTATGTCTGCTATTGATTTTGTTGTTAATGTAATTAGAGACACCAGAGGGAGCAGCATGGCTGGGTACAAAGATGCATCTCTAGTGAGTAGCTTTTATGTCTGCCTGAGCATTAGATGTCTGTCTGCGTAATAGGTTTTGCCTGTTTTTTCAACATTTTGAAGACATTAGAAGGCCATTACATTTCAGTAATGACAGTCTGTAAACAAATGAGTTTGTAAGCTTCTTTGGGTAGTTTTACAGTATTAATTTTCTAAATATCGTTGATTTAATTGTAAGCTTCTTTTTAATGGGATTCCTTGTTTGAAATGGATAGATGATCATGAATATCCCTAGGAGGAAATAACATAGTGTTTGATCATTTTGTTTGTCCTCCTTTAGGACAAGGAAACAGGTATCAGCATGATGGTAGCAGAAACCTCATCACCAAGGTACAGGAGCTGACTTCGTCCAAAGAGTTGTGGTTCCGGGCAGCAGTCATTGCTGTTCCCATTGCTGGAGGGCTGATTTTAGTGTTGCTCATTATGTTGGCCTTGAGGATGCTTCGAAGTGAAAACAAGAGACTTCAGGATCAGAGGCAACAGATGCTCTCCCGTTTGCACTATAGCTTCCATGGACACCATTCCAAAAAGGGACAGGTTGCAAAGTTAGACTTGGAGTGCATGGTGCCGGTGAGCGGGCACGAGAACTGCTGTCTAACCTGTGATAAAATGAGACAAGCAGACCTCAGCAATGAGAAGATTCTCTCGCTTGTTCACTGGGGCATGTACAGTGGGCATGGGAAGCTGGAGTTTGTATGACGGAGTCTTACTGAACCATACTTCTTGAACGCTTGAAGGCCTTTGAGTTCTGCTGGACAGGAGCACTTTATCTGAAGAAAAACAAACTCATTTAATCATCTTTGAGGGACAAAATGACCTCTGCAAACAGAATCTTGGATATTTCTTCTGAAGGATTATTTGCACAGATTTAAATACAGTCAAATGTATTATTTGCTTTAAAATTATAAAAAGCAAAGAGAAGACTATGTACACACTGTCACCAAGGTTATTTGCATCTGAGGGAGCTGGAATTGAGTACCTAAATAAACTAAGATGTGCTCTATGTAAGCTTCTACATTTTGAGTTATTGTAAAGATTTAAAAGAAATATATATATTTTGTCTGAAATTTAGTGATGTCTTTCATAAATTAAAAATGAAGTGGGAAGTGTAAGAAAGTATGCGTTAATTATACAAATGAAGATCTGCTGTTGCTCATACGGCCTTGGTTCTCAACTCTAGGATTTGGCTTGATTTTTTTTTTTTTTTTAAGCAAGACCAAGCTCTTGTTAATTCTTACACACGCCTGTGTAATTTTCTTACAGCGTGGAGAGTTTCTAAATGTGTACTGACCATTATTTAGTGTCTTACCCACATTTCTTGTTAGGATAATTAATGGGTTTTAGCTCTTATCTAGGAAGGGGATCTTAAACTTATTTATACTAGGTCAGATAGGAATTTCTGAAGGTGCATTAGTAGAGGTAATATTTATCAACTTGATCCAGTTGCTCTGGAGTATCTTTTTAAATGTGTCTACCTCCAACTCCCCCCTCAAAAAAATAACTATTTTTTTTTTGGTCAAGTTAGTTGCTGTCTGCTTTCACTATTAATTAGTCAGTTTATTTTGTCTCAAGTCAAATCAAACATTTTGGCACCCACATTAGCCACAATACTGTACAATGCTCTGAGTTCTGAAACCTTGTTCTTCAACAGTGTTGTGTTTTTTGGTTTTAACTTCTCTTAATTCTTAGAAAGGTTTCTGATTGTGAACATTATATACCAATTGAAACTTAAGTAACACGGTACTACTAGGTTTCTTCCCCCAGAATGATTCTTTTATTAATATAACCAAATAGAACATTGACTTTAGCTAGCTAAGTAACAATATTTTCCCCTGTAAGTCTTTCTGTCTGGTAACACTGCCAAGCCTGAGTTGAAACCTATGCCATATTTGTGTACTTTGTTATCTTAATGTGAAAATAATTTGCCATGGAGAGTTTTTTCCCAATTCTTTTGTATATTTGAAATTTTTGCTTAAAAATTAACCTATAGCCTGCATATTTGAGTACAGAATTTTCTTTTATTCATGTTAAAACAAGACTTTTGCATATTCATTACTAGAATATTTTATAACAAGCATAATTTGGGTTCCTTAAGGAGACAGGGATAGTCACCAAATTCATGGAAGAATTCGAGTTGAAATGACTAGTCTAAAATGAGTACCTAGGTTATCTGGTAATAGACCACCTGCCCCAAGCAAATTAGGATACGAATAAATACACATTTTAATAAATGATAGCATTTGTATTGTGCTTTTTGAGATCAACAGCTCTTGCATGTCATATAATTTGTAAAAGGTGTTGAGGTTTATGCGCATCGGTTTTTAAGGAAGCCAAAGAATTGTAGAACTTAACCATTTACACTTGTTCAGAGAAAAGAATTGATCAAAATTGGCAGTTGGTGAAATTCCCACCCACACCTCCAACTCCGGCTCTCAATCACATTATCGAAGTTTTAAAGATCGAAGGGCTTCTTGTTCCTAGGCCCTCATTTCATGTGTCAGTGCTGTGCAAGCTCAATGATTCTTCAAGTAGCCAGCCCTTATATCAGTTACGTGTAGTCAAGTTTTCTTCCGCTGTTTGCCCTGTTACTATTCCCTGTTGACTCCATTTTTTCCAAGTACCAGTTAACTAGGAATTCAGAAATTTTTGAGGAGGTAAAACAGTGAAGGGGTTAAAGTCATATGCTTTGAAAGACTTTGAAATCAGTAAACTCTATCCTGCAAGAAAGCCTTGGGTCTGGCCTAGTTCTCAAATTTAATGGAAGATGAGTGCAAACTGTCTCCACTTGGTTGTGTGTTCCCTGGCCTGCCTCTTGTTCTCCCTACTGTATATTCACGAGGCTGTTTACGGCTCCCTACTGTAGGGTGGTGGCACTGGGCCCAGGGCTTCTCAGACTGAGTTTTTTTGAGACAAGTTCTGGCTATAATGGCTGCCTGATAGGCCTGCCTGTCTCTTTCTACTAACAAATCCTCTGCCTTTCAATATCAATCATTTAGCATTTGCACATGTCCTCATCATCAGTCTTAGAGTTAGATCTGTACAAAACTTGGCCTTTCGATGAAAATACTGCAGGATTCTTAACTCTGAATTTTACCGCATATAGATTTTATTTTTGCTTGCTTGTGGGAGTGTAAAAGTTACCAGAAGCAGGAGATAAGGACCAGTCTACCTGATTCAGTAATGTAAGAATGGTGGTGAGAACTAGTTTGTTTTCCCTTTTAGAAATGTTTACTGTTACTTAGAGGTGCTACAAAGTCCAGCTAACCAGGAACAGCCCTTTTTCTAAAAAAAATTATAGAGATATGGGGTACAATTCAGGGTTAGGTATATAAACATTGATCGTGCAGGTTGAACAGCCTTTTTAATATTGTTATAGAACTCCCCCCAAAAGTGCTTTTTCTTTCTAGGCGGAAATTTGCCCAGACTAGAGACAAAATTGCCAAGGGACCAAGATTGCCAAGATGTTTTTGTATCTCTACCCCTTATGTTCTACCCCTTTTGAAAAAATTGATCTATACATGGTTATGTCTTTTATGTTATTTTTCCACCTTATTTTGAATGGCTCAGAGGCTTCCTAGAAATTGACTGTGTCTCTAATTTCTGCTGAACTGATTTTATTAAAAACACTGCACCATAGGGGGTTTGACCTTCTAAAATACCAAACATGTCTGCTTTAGAAAATGACAAAGCTCTCCTCTGAAGCACTCATAAATCTGGTTTCAATATGGGTTGATTATAGGCTAAAAGCTTGAAAGCAGTGGCATCTAGTATCATGACTCTGGAACTGGCCTTTTTGGGGATCCAGGACAGCTTTTTCCTCTTATAACCTCTAATTGATCCTCTTCTCTGCCTCTTAGCCCAAATAACTTTAAACCTCTAAAGCTGTGTGAATTGGGGTAAATTATACAAGCTCTTTGAATGTTCAGTTTTGTTGCCTGTAAAATGGGGACTATAATAGTACTTTATAGGATTATTGAGAAGAGATACCGTAGTTAGTCCTATTAATATACGCAGGAGTCTAGGGTGAACTATCCCTACATAATCCTTAAAACTTGAAAACTTTTGCCCATTATTTATACAGTAGTTATTTTTACTTGGCTTATTTAATATTTCAGATCTTTGCATATTTGAAATTTGTAACCCTGTCAGTCACCTGCTGACTGGATTTGGCATTTTTAATATTCTTTTTCAGCTTACGTGTTGGGCCCGTGTTGGGCCTTTCCTATTAAATGTTTTGGTTTGTAATTGTTTCTTTCTGGAATAACAGAGATGGCTACTGATAAGAGCCTTTTAATGTTATACACCTATTTCGGTTTTTGGTATTTGACAGAATGAAGTTTCCTTAGAGTTTCAGCTGT
Organism: Tarsius wallacei; assembly: GCA_963574415.1. Classification (NCBI taxonomy): domain Eukaryota; kingdom Metazoa; phylum Chordata; class Mammalia; order Primates; family Tarsiidae; genus Tarsius; species Tarsius wallacei. The sequence continues at coordinate 16,256 of CAUYQG010208018.1, forward strand.
TCCGGGTGGTTAATCCATCAAGAGACATCAAGAGAGCCAAGCTAGGTGGCAGGCAATGCACCCGTATTGCTTGCACGACTTGCGTCTGGTGCTTTCTGAACAAATGCTGGTATCAATTACAACTTGCCCCGTGGGTGCTCCCAACAAAATACAAATAGTTCCACAACTGGAACTTTGTGAACGTGGAGATAGGGGAGCTGGTTAGTGAACAACCATTTAATTTCTCTGGATGAAATTAATTTAGTTACTCTGTGGTTCACAGTTATAGTAGAAAAATTAACTGCCCAGATACCAACTCATTCTCCTTCCCTTTACCTAATTTATTCATCCACATTGCCTCCAATCTGCTGATTTTAAAAAGGCAGACACGGATCTTGTGGCATTTGAAATCCCACAAAATAATGAAATTCAACCCTCTTTCAAGTTGTGACAACTCTGTATTGGGGACAGTTTACAGTCTAAACATGTCCTGTTAATCTGCTAACACTGCACCTTTTTGCAGTATGGAGGGATAACTCTTTTGTCTGCCATTCCAGGAATTTGGAGACAGAATGGGGAAGGTGGCAGAGCTGAGTTTAACCAGTGGGGGTTTACTTCTTGCACCAAGGCAGTGATCTTCCAAAGGGTCTGCTTTTTAGAGTTTCAAAGTATGTATTGCTAGGGAAGGCCTACCAACCAGACTTCTGCAAACTTTTCTTATTCTTTGAATATAAAATGGGTAACAGGAAAGGCACTGATAAACAATCTTGGAAGATACTTTGGATAAGCAGTTGGAAAACATCTCAAGGCATTTGTCATTCCTCAAGACTTTTGAGAGATTCCTTCTATCTCATAGCTAATGGCTAGATGACCTACTAAGGGCTATTTCAAATGGTGTCAGCTGCCTATATCTTGCATATTAGATTGATGTTGGACTAAATCTGAGTAGAACTCAGGAAAGATCAGGTAATAACTATTTATTGCATGCCATATATGCATATATATACATGCATATATATATGCCATGCTAATCGAAAAGACTTTGTAATCCTGGAAGAATTTTACATTTACTAAGTTTCAAGGCAGTGCATAAGTAGATGTTGGAACTTGTGAAAAGTCAGCAACTTGTTTTTAGACATGTGAAGACTAAGTTAGTTGTGATGAATTAATAAACTCAGAGACTGTTGTGTAAATTCACTCTGAAAGATCTCACATAACAAACCTAATGGAACAAAAATTGTTTTAGGAGTTAAAACCAAGAGAAGTACAAAAAGCTCTTTATCCCTGGTCTCTTCCCCTTGGAATTTCCCTAGGGAACTGATGAGGACAGTGGAAAAACACCACACTTCTAAAAGCAGTTTCTTACTTTTTAAGTGTTAGAAGTTCATGTTTAAACATTTTTTACTAAATTTAGCGGATGTGGTCTTGATATGATAGGCATTAATTCACAGTTGCATTGGTAAATGAGGGTATTTCTCACCTGGATTTGGGGATTAAACCATGAACTCCCAGTGGAAAGGAGCTGTGATCAATAAACTTTGTACGTTTCCAAACTCGAGAAGAGAGAATTCAGTGAAGGACAGATTAAGGCCTTTCGTCGTTAAACATCTGAATTCAGGTTGTCAGTAAATAAATAAATGTTGTCTTTTTTGTTTGTTTTTCTCCATCCTAACTGATTACTTTACAGTTTTATGATTTTTGTTTGGGAAACGTAAAGAAAAACATATTGCTAGTGAAGGGAGTGGAGGAGAAAAAAAACACACATGGGCCTGAAAATTAATGAAGCCTTGCTAAGGTCAAATATCTGTCTATCTTTAAGTTTAGTGCAATCTCCAAGCTCACTGAAGGATACGAATTCTCACCCAGCTGTATATCACAGTTCTCCTTTAAACTAAGAGTTGTACTTTCATTTGAGTATTTTAGGATACCCAAAGTTTTCATCAGACAGTGTCTCTCTAAGGGGTTATGAACATGAACAAGCCCCTGAGAGTTTTGTCCTTCAGAAAGGTAGAGAACCTGGAACCCGCAACCTGATTTAGTTAGTGTTTCACCTTCAATGGCTTAATAGGCCCTGCCACACCAGGGCAACTTTGGCAAATTCTATTTTCTTTTCATGGAAATAAAACTCTGCCCAAAGGCTCTATAATGAAAGCAACAAGCGGCTCTCTGCATTTTTCATTCAAGGACATAGCAAAAGTTATAAATTCCCTTCCCTCTACAAACTCTTAGCATCTTCATTAAAAGATTGGCTTTTATTTCAAAACTCAAATGGCCCTTGCCTTCATTTAGTTTTATAATTTAGATTTTTATATGTGTCTCTTATACTATGGTGTTCTGTTATAGATAACTTTAAATAACCAGAGATACATTTTGAAAAAAGAGTTTGTGTGTGTGTGTGTGTGTGTGTGTGTGTGTACAGAGGGGAAGACATTCATGACTTCTCAATCCTTGTACAGTATTATTTCTAGTTTCTCATGTTCCTTTTATTTATATATATATATCTTCAAATATTATAAATATATTTATATTTTCAAACCAATGTCTACATGCTCCCAGTGATGTTCTTTCATTTTTATTTTTAAATTAATGCATAGTATGTATACATGCTTTGGAGTACATGTAATAATTGAATACATTCATATAATTCATAAAGACCAAATCAGTGTAATTGAGACATCCATCACCTAAAATATTTGTCTTTTCTGTATGCTAGAAGCATTAGAATATTCTCTTCTAGTTTTTTTTGAAATATACAAGAGATTATTGTAAACTATAGTCAACCCATTTTTTCCATCAAACTGTATATTTGTACCTACTAATCAACCTCTCCTCATCCCCCTCCAGCGGTGTTTATTAAAAATTGAGTAAGTGTGGAAAAGAGAAAGTGTGCCTCTTTAAAAACAACACCTAGCCGGGCTCGGTGGCTCAACCCGTAATCCTGCACTTTGGGAGGCTGAGGTGAATGGATTGCCTGAGCCCGCGGGTTCGAGACCCGCCTGGGCAATTTGGCGAGCCCTCATCTCTACAATAAATCAAAAAACTAGCCAGGTGTGGCAGCGCGCGCCTGTAGTTCCAGCTAATTAGAAGACTGAGGCAGAAGGATCGCCGGAGCCCAGCAGGTCGAGACTGCGGTGGCCGGGAGCGGCCACTGCACTCCAGTCTGGGCGACTGAGTAAGACTCCAACTCAAAAAAAAAAACAAAACAAAACACCGTTGTTGACTTTTTAAATTGCAAACTTCTTGGCTGGAATAGGCAAAAATAGTCTCTCTGCCAATCCTGGTGTAGCATTGACCGTGTCTGATGTGTAGCTTGGTTCTACCAGCATTCTTTGCATCTGGCTACCAATTTCACAGGCAGGACAGAGCTAGAAGGTGTGGTTGACTGAGGAAGCTGCCTACAGGGGAATGTCCAGGACTGCTAAATGTCAAGGGTCACTTCCCTGTCCTGACACTTGACTGTGAGACAGGTTATGAGGTACATCTTTCAAGTGCCTAGTCTGTGACAAACACTGGTGTCTATAATAAAACCCAACATCCTTTACCATATCCTTTAACAATGGGAGGTTGTTTGCTGGCATTTGTATGCAAATTGCGGTGAGTAGCTAACAGGTTGTTTTGAAATGTTCAATTTGTTTATCCCAACCTGGGAAGCCTGACTCTTCTTGGCAGAAGATTTATGGAGCTATTTTTCATGGCTCTCAGCAATGAATTAGGCTCAGCTGGGTCCTCTTATTTTCATTAACTCAAGTGGGGCTTCAGGAGCAGAAGAGCTCTGCTGGTCCCTGGGCTGACTCAGAACACACTACTGAGAACCAGTAACAGGTTCTGGGGATCATCCAAGGTTCTGCTGGCTGGTGCTGAGACATCTTAACAGCAGACAACTGAAAGGAAAGTTTAAAACCCCTCTCTTCAGGATATCCATCACATGAATACCCTGAAAGGAAAGTTTAAAACCCCTCTCTTCAGGATATCCATCACATAAATACCTTGTCTGGAAAAAAATAAATTGGCCATTTCCTTTGGCTTTGTCTTCATCCCTATTCTAGGAAAATGCACCTCCCCTCCCCCAGGCCTAAAGAAGGGCCTGCCATCTGAGTCTCTCACTAACTTATGACTTTGTATAACCTTGTGTTAGTCAAAAGCATCTTCTCAACATGCTCACCCTAATGTTTTTACAGTCTATATATTTGCTATGAGTATGCATGGTTTTGGCTGCTTTAAAGACTTTTTTTTTTTTTTTTTTAACAGAGACAGGGTCTTGCTATGGTGCCCTGGTCGGTCTCAAACGCATAGCTTCAAACAAGCTTCCAGCCTTGCTCTCCCAAAGTGCTGGGATTACAGGTGTGAGCCACAGCTCCTGGCCAGTTTTGGCTTCTGAGAGACTTGAGTTCAAGTTCAGATTGGCCTGTTACTTGTACCTTCAGTTTCCCCCCTTACAAAATGGGGATAATAACATGAGCAGCACTTTGGGTTGCTGAGAGGATTAAATGAGATAATGCAAATAAAGACTTAGCACAACCCCTAACACAATTGTGAATGTTAGCCATTACTACTAAATATTGCTTCTCCAAAACCCTCACAATGCTTGGAAAAGACACACACAGGAGTCACCATGCCCACTTTACAGATGAAAAGAGTCAGACTTTGGGTAGATTCAAGGATCCAGTGATGTTTAATCTTTTTTATTTGTGAGTGTCTTTCTTTAATTTGCTGTAACTTTCCATGTTTCTATTTTGCTCCAGACAATAAGTACTTAATTTTGATTTAAAAATCTTGAAACTAGGATATCCCTTGCAGGAAAGTGTTACTTATTAGGAACAGTTATTATGTGCAACATCAGCAAAGAGCAGTTTAACACTCTTCAAAATCAGGAAGGACATGTTATCTGCTCCGTGTTACAACAAATACTTGTTCTGCACATCCTGTTAATGAATACACACCTGTCGAATGTATTCATTTGCTCTGCTGACAGAGAGCCAACACAGTGCATTGCCTAGAGCACAGGTGGTATGGGCTCCTGGCATTGCTCGGGGTCTTGCTGCTTGGGGCTCAGATGAAGGGCGGGCCAAGGTCATGCCACAAAAAGTCAAGAGGTGAATGAAAAGTTTATTCCAGACCACACCGAGTGGAGTGAGGACTGTTCTCACAAGAATCTGGGCTTCTAAGAAATGTGCTGAACTAAAAACACAATACAGCTTTAATAATAGAAGTACAAATCATAAACCCTCCAGTTAGTCATTTTTTGCTCCTTACTATGAATGTTGGGACGCACCTGCTTCCATGATGTTTGCCATCCTGTAAGTCAGTCTCATGTGCATGTTACTTAAGTTATTGACAAATCTGCGGGGCTTCCCCAAACCTAGGAATTGATCTGTGTGTCCCACATTGTTGTCTTTTTTCTTTTTTTTAGAGACAGAGTCTCACTCTGTTAGCCAGGTTGGAGTGCAGTGGTGCAATCATAGCTCATGACAGATTCGAACTCCTGGGCTCAAGCAATCCTCCCATCTCAACCTCCCAAGTAACTGGGACTACAGGCGCACACCACCACACCTGGCTAATTTTTAAATTTTTTGTGGAGAGGGGGTCTTGCTATGTTGTCCAGGCTAGTCTCAAGCTCCTGGTCTCCAGCAATCCTCCCACCTGAGTCTCCCAAAGTGCTGGGATTACAGGGGTGAGCCACTGCATCTGGCAGTCCAGCATCTTCAAGCAGCCACCAGACACTTCCTGGAGATACTTGCTGCGAGAGACACAGGAAGCTGTTCCAGCACATTCCAGCACATTAGCTGACCTGCTTGTGAACCTTTACACCCATTCTGAGGCTTGCTCTTGATCTCTTTTCTTCTGACTGCTCAGACTGATGACAGCACTCCACACTCGACTCCCTGTCTTGACTTGATGTCTGACCTGTCTGTGGCTCTCCATAGCCTAGGCCTCATCTCGGGTTCTGTCCCAGGTGAATGTGGCTCCATTTTGCTCTGACTTCCTGTCCTTCCTCTCTTTCCATCATGCATTTGGGTTTTGCTTTTCTGTCCCTTCGTCTTGCAATGACTTGATTCGACATAACCTTGTGACACTCTCTTGGGCTGACCCTAGTGCCAGAATATCAAGCCTGTAGGCCAATACTGCCACGCCTGAGGACTTGTGCCGGCCTGGGCCTGGAGCACAGGGCTTTTGCTCATTTAGGAACAGCCTTGGTCACATACTCCAGTCACATTTTAACCTACTTCACGGAGCTACTCCCAAGACACTTATAACCATACATGTCCTGGTGGCCTTTCTTTAACTGACAGTAATGCAGGGTTGGAGCCTATGGACTTAGGAGTTATGAGGCAAGCTCGGTGCTTGTCAAGGTGGTGGTTGAGGGAAGAGACCACCAACCTAAAGACTGAGGACATACCAGCAATTCCTTTAGCGCTCCGGTGGCCCCTGAGCTCTGAGCTTATCACCACCCTAGAAGGTGACGTCCATTCTTTAAAAATCCTTGCCTGACAGTTTTCACTGAAATCTCATAGAATTGTCCTAATTCTTGCTACAAACAGAACCATTCAAATTTGCTTAGAGAAAAGAATTGATCAGAATTGGCAGTTGGTGAAATTTCCACTCTGACTTCCACTCTTTCGTTCTCTAATGAAAAACAAGTAGGTGACATTTTCAGTCTACTCCACTAGGAAAACGGAGGAGCGGATCGCAGGTCTTCTCCCACACGCTCCAGGGGAGTCCCTGAAGGCAGTCGAGGCAGGGTTTCTCCAAGGACAGGTAGACCCCTGAGCCCTACCATGTGTTGCCTGAGATAAGGAAGGCGCTTACCAGAGCTTCAGAGTACTGCTCCAACTTGGCACAACACAACGCTGAATTAACGGAGCCAGCTAAGTCTCAGCTTGATGAGGTGCTGTGGACATTCTGGCCAACCCATGGCCTGTGGCAAGCAGCTGGTCAGGCTGGAGGCCACTTGCCAACCTGGCTGGAAGCTCCGCTCAGGCTGTGAGGGGCTGAGCACTTCTCCCAGCCATGCCTGGTGTGGCTGTGCACCCCCAGAGGGTCCACTGGGTTTCTACTGAGGAACTTTGTGCCCCCGTGCCAGGGCAAGGCCTGAACGGCATCAGGCTAAGGTTGGTGAGAGCAGCACAGAGTTTGCATGACTTTGGCAGTACATGGACAGGAGTTTCCTTCCTGTGTCTGGATGATTCTTTGTGTAGCCTGTTGCACGATGCCTGAAACAAGGTAGGTGATCAATAAAAGTGACCACAGTGATCACTATTTATCTACCAATATCTCTCTTTTGGCTCCTGTTCACTACTGTGTAAGTGTGGTGAAGTCAGTTACCCTTTTTTTTTTTTTTTTTTGAGTCAGAGTCTCACTCTGTCGCCCAGGCTGGAGTGCAGTGGCACGCCCACTGCGACTGCAACCTCAACCTGCTGGACTCAGTTGAGTCCTCCTCCTCAGTTTTCCAAGTAGCTGGAACTACAGGCACACACCACTATGCCCGGCTAATTTTTTAATTATTTATTGTACAGATGAGGTCTTGCCAAGTTGCCCAGGCTGATCTCGAACCCGTGGGCTCAGGCAAGCCTCTCACTTCGGCCTCCCAAAGTGCTGGGATTATAGGTGTGAGCCACTGCGTCCGACACCTATGTTTTAAAAAAGAAGCAATTTGTTCCAAGAGTTATACTGATTAGTGAGATTTAAAGAACAACGCCACTTTCCAGCTCAAACTTTTTCATTTGCAAAATAGAGTCACAGGATCACTATGTTGTCCTCTTACCTCGAACACATGTTATGAGGCTTCTGCAGTGCTACGAAGGCCTTCGAGATCCTTAGAAGAGGCATCATAAAGTAGGAATTACTTTGCTTGTCAGCAAAGGTTTGGGAAAAAAAAGGAAATTATTCTCAAAATACTATTTTGAAATAAAGATAAGCTTTTTCTCATGCATTTCCATATTTTTTCTATACTTTCGGTTCTTGTTACTTTTTAAACATAGGTTTTGAATCATGCCTCCTTTCTCTAGTATTTCTAATTAATCCAATTAAGTCTGTATTAAGAAAAGGGAAATGGTGTACACACAGCTACATGCTTGAGGCCATCTTTCATTTCTCAACCTATAAAACCACTACTTATTTGGAATACTGTTCATAATTGAATTTACATTTACAATAAACCTCAGACTCAGAATTTGGGCAAGGATGGATAGAGAGAAAAGAAAGAAAAGTTCAAGCACTATAATAACAAAGTGGTAGCCAGATTGTTGTCTACAGCTTGAAACAAACACGCTAATTTTTCTTAGTGTCTCCTGAATAATAACAAAACAAAACATAAAGTTCAACCACAAAATTCTAAAAAATAAAGAGCTTTAGAGATAATTCTGCTTAAAAATAACTTTAGCCCTTATACATTTTTTCTACTTAGGACAAATATTACACAGCAATGAATTTATCTTTTGTTTTTGAACACTTTCTACAATTAGCTGAGATGTTAAGATGAGTAGCCTGTTTCTTGGTTAGGAACAACAGGAAGGAGGAATTGTGTTCCTTACTAGCTCACACCTAAATGTTTAATACTTAAATGGTGCTTAACTGTTGCACATCTGGGTACTCTTCTGCCTACCTCACAGCTGGGAAACACTGGCTCAGTGACTTATCCAAGGCCCCAGTGAACAGGGCTCGGACCTGGGATATATGCCCAGGATCACATTGTCAGGCCATAGTCTCCACAATGAAGACTAAAAACTTGTGAGAAAAATAATGTCAAGACCACCAAGTTTTGTTTCTAAATGAAAACTTTACAGTGACGTTTTGTCTGAAATAGGGTCTCTACTTTTCATGAAGACCAAGAATGCCAAACCCAACCACACTATTTCTTCCAAGTTGTACCCCATCTTACCAGTGGGACTGGGAAGGAATTCTCAGCCTAGTTTACTTCTGGGAGGAAACCTGGGGGACCAGAAGAAATTTATTTTCATCTCTCTAGGTTTAATCACTTGAGGAAAGAGTACATGCTTTTTAAGTGGCTCTGGCATCTATGAGGAAAGGATTTTTATTTTTCTCTCCAATGACTCCCTTACTCTAGAAATGAGAGATCACTGCTAACTTTTTTCTCTTATAAGAGACAAGTGAAGAGAAAAAATACACACAATCTCATATTCTCTTATTCTTTTTAACTTACTTATAGCTATCTCTTATTTCCTTACAAATCATCCTTCTAAGCAAGAGAAGCAGAAATCAATAGATTTTATGAACTTTTGTGGTTTATATTAGTGAAACTTTCTGAAAGACTTTTCTTCTTCAAAGTGATTAGTTTTGTTTTGTATTGTTTGAAACATATAGAATTACCTGTAGGAAAAAAAATGATGTATTGATTTTACTCTTTTAGTAGTCTGGATTTTAAATTTTTTTTCTAAGAACAGGCGATTCTGTTGCAATTTCAGTGACAAGAATCAGTATATTTTGTAAAGCCAGAAAATGTCAAACTTCATGTACATTGTATTTCTAAAGCCTCAGCAACACTCAGAAACTATAATTATATCCTGACAGTGTCTTATTCACAAAAGACACTCTGACAACTTCCTTCACAGTCATGCTTTGACAACTCATTCACTTTATCCATAACACTATCTTAAAAGAATTTCCTTTCAGAAAACAGTCAATGAGGGAAACACAGGGGGAATTTTCTACATGATTGAATTCATGGAAGAATAGCATTCTATTACCAAAAATAATCAGCCAGCCCAGATACATTCAGCTTCTCAATGAACAGTGAATAGTTGATATTTCAAAACTGCAGTAAGCAGTATAATGGAAACTGTCAGGCACTGATAAAATGCTAGAATTAGAGAGTTAAGACATCAGGTTACATGGAATGCTCAACTTGAGTCTAGCACACAAAGGGTTAAAAGTGGCTAGCATATACAAGGTCAATGTTTAACTTTTCCAAGTTTTGCTTAAATAAAATATATGAGAGAAACCAAGAGAATTTGAGAGAGAGAGAGAGAGAGAGAATGGAGAATGAATATTCTGGGTCAATTAAATCAACACGTTAAAAGGTGCTCTGACAAGAGTATTAGAAGAAAGTTTTAACAATTCTCAGGAAGTCTTCACGGGTACACATGCCTGAGTCATCTCGATTTTCTGTATTTTATGGTTGTATATATGCCCAGAGAGAGAGAGATGAAACGAAAACAAGTAAAAAGAATGAGAGAGGGGGGAAAGAAAACTATAGGAATATAGTTTTCTATAACTATAAAGGAATATTAGAAGAGTAGGAGGAAATTAGACTTTTTTCTTGGGCGTGAAAAAGGAAAACAAATGGAACAAGTTAACATTTAATAAAATCAGCTCCAGGGTCACATGCGGGTTCCAAGCAGCTGCTAAATCGGGTACCAGGATCCTTCAGAGCTCAGACCACAGCATAAAGAAGGGGCAGCATCCCAGGCAAGCACTTGCTCCCAGAATCTGTGCTGATTTGACGCAAAGTTAGATTCTGGCCCCTCCTAAAATGTTGGTTCTTCAGCATTTGTAACAGTTTTTCCACGCTGTTCTCAGACAAGGTGACTATTTCACACATTGTTTTGTACTGGTTCATGATATGTGCAAAAATTTAGAGGAAGTATTTAGATACTTTTTAGCAATTTGATTGAGTAATTTTATGTCTGTAGAATTCAATAGATTTTTTTAAAAATGAGGCTTCATTTTGTATCTTTTTGTTTTAAATTCCATTTCTGTTAGCAATTAATTTTTGTTGCATTTTACAAAATATCAGTCTGTGATAGATTGGGGGGGAAAAAAAACTGATCTTCTATCATAAATATTTTGAGAAGCCCTGCTCTGGAGAGCCAGGAAGTCGTGCTTCCCAAACGTGGATGACATTTATAAAGCAGAGGGCCAAACATTTTTCATCCTAAAGACAGTGGTCAGAGCCTAGTCAGTGGCATTCTTTAAGCAACGGTTCTCCAACTTATTTGTATTGGGACCCCCATACACTTTTAAAAACTCCATTTCCAATAGTTCATTGCTAGCACAGTGCATAAAAAAATGCAATTGGTTTTAAAAATATTTTCTTTGAATTCTGTGACCTGCTAAACTCATAGAATTGATCTAGTAGGTTTTTTGTAGATTCTTTGTGGTCTTTGTGGTCAGTCATATCACCTGCTTTTTAAAAAAATTTCTTTCTTTTGCTTAATTTCCCTGACCAGGGCCTCCATTATGTGCTGAATAGAAGTGGTGGAAGCAGACATTCTTGCCTTGTTTCCAACCTTAGAAAGAAACATGACGATTTTCACCATTAAGTGTGACCGTAACTGTAACTTTTGAAGAATGTACTTCATAAGACTGAGAAAGGTTTCTGTAATTCCTAAATTGCAAAGAGTTTTTTTTTTTTTTAGTCTGAATGGATAGAGAAAATTCTGTTGCCGGGCTCGGTGGCTCAGCCTGTAATCCCGCACCTTGGGAGGCCGAGGTGAGTGGATTGCCTGAGCCCGAGGGTTCGAGTCCCACCTGGGCAACTTGGCAAGACCTCATCTCTACAATAAATCAAAAAATTAGCCGGGCGTGGTAATTTGTAATTCCAGCTACTTGGAAGGCTGAGACGGAAGAATCACTGGAGCCCAGCAGGTCGAGGCTGCAGTGGCCGGAAGTGTGCCACCACACTCCAGTCTGGGCAACAGAGGGAGACTCCAACTCCAAAAAAACAAAAAAAAAAGAAAATTCTGTCAAAGGTTTTCTCTGCATCTATAGAGATAGTCATTTGATTTTTCTTTTCTAGTCTGTTGATATGATGGATTGCACTGATTTTCTAATGTTCAATTAGCCTTGCATGCTCAGAATAAACCTCTCTTTGTCAAATGTATTATTATTTTTATATATTACTTGATTAAGTTTGTTGCTATTTTGTTGAAGATTTTTCACTCATGTCTGAAGGTATATATGTCTGTAGTTAATCTTTTCTTGTAGTATTTTTGCATAGTTTTGATGTCAGGGTAACGCTGACCTCAGAGAATGAGTTGCAAAGTGTTGTTCCGTCTTCTATACTATGGAAGAATTTGTGTAGGATTGGTATTATTTCTTCTTTTAAAATGATCTGTTCCTCCTAGGCAACATAGCAAGACCTCATCTCTATTTAAAAAAAAAAATTAGCCAAATGTGGTGGTGCATTCTTGTAGTCCCAACTACTTTGGAGACTGAGGCAAAAGGATACTGTGAGCCTAGGAGGTCAAGGTTACAGTGAGTTGTGATTGTGCCACTGCCCCAGTGTGAGTGGCAGAGTGAGTCCCCAACTCAAAAACAGGATTATTCATGTTACCTCTTTCTTTTTGAATGAGCTTTAGAAGTTAGTGTCTTTCAAAAAATTGTCCATTTCATGCAAGTTTTTGAATTTATGGGCATAGATTTACTTATAAAATTGCTTTATTACTCCTTGAAAACTTGTAGGTTCTATGATGAAGTCCCTCTTTCATTCCCTATGTTAGTAATTTGTACCTTCACTCCTGTTTCTTTCGTCTTACTTACTAGAAGTTTGCAATTTAATTGATTGTTTAAAAACAGCTTTTGCTTTATTTATTTTTCTATTATTTTTCTATTTTGTATTTCATTGATTGTCATATCTTTATTATGTCTTTCCTTCTGCTTGCTTTGGATTTAATTTGCGCCTCGTTTTTTAAGTAGAAGCTTATAAAATTGATTTAAGACTTATGTCTCATCTAATTTAAACATTAAATGCTATAAACTTCTACTTTAGCTGCATGTCCTAAAATTTGATGTTGTGTTTTTATTTCTATTTAATGCAAACTGTTCTCTAATTTTCCTTTTGCTTTCTTCATTGATTTATAGGTTCATAGATTTTGTTTGTTTGTTTAGAGATGGAGTCCCAGGTTGGAGTACAGAGGCTCGATCACTGCAGCCTCAAACTCGCAAACTCAAGTCAATACTCTGGCCTCAGTATCTGGGACCACTGAGGGCACCACCACACCCAGCTAATTTTTAAATTTTTTGTAGAGATGGGGTCTTGCTATAAAGCCCAGGCTGATCTCAAACTCCTGGCCTCAGGTGATCTTCCTCTGCCTCCCAAAGTGCTGAGATTGCAGGTGTGAGCCATCATGCCTGATTGATTCCTAGATTATTTAGAAGTGCGTTGTTTAATTTCCAAATATTTGGTGATTTTCCAGATATACTGATTTTTAGTCTAATTTTATTTTGGCCAGAGTACATACTTTGTATAATTTTATTTTTAAATTTGGCTAAAATTTGCTTTATGGCCCAGGATATGTTCTACTTAGCAAATGTTGTGTGTAAACTTGGAAATAATGTATGTTCTGCTATTTTTATTTTTTTATTAATTAATTTATTTTAAAGATGTGGAGGTACAATTCAGGATTAGGTAGATAAGTGGTCGTTGTACAGGTAAACTTTGGGTCTCCCTTTGGTCCCCACTTCACTTGGTTTGAGATCAGGTACCCTTATTGATGTTATGTGCTCCCCCATCCCCTGGCAGTTTCCCTCTACTGCCAATCCCTTTTTTATAGTATTATGATAATCGTTCAGGGTCCACTTATGAGTGAGAATATGTGGTACTCTGTTCTTTGTTTCTGTGATAGATCACTGAGTTTTATAGGCTCTAAATTCATCCAAATTCCTGCGGAGTCCATAATTTTATCCTTCTTTATGGCTGCATTGTATTGCATTGTGTATATGCACCACATTTTAAAAATCCAGTCCACTTTCTATGGGCAGCACGATTGGTTCCATGATTTTGTTACTGTGAATAGTGCTGCAATAAACATGCGCGTGAAGGTGTTTTTTTATAAAATTATTTGAGTTTCTCAGGGTTTATTCCCAGAAGTGGGATAGCTGGGTTGTATGGACTGTTGATTTTTAGATCTTTTAGGACTTGCCACACTGTTTTCCACAGAGGTTGTACTAGTTTCATTCCTACCAAGTGTAGAAGCGTTCCCTTTTCCCCCGCATCCTCTCCAGCATCTGTTGTTTTTTGATTTATTGATGATGGCCATACTGACTGGAGTTAGGTGATATCTCAGTGTAGTTTTAATTTTTAAAATGTTAAATAGGTGGAGTGGAGTCGGTTGATAATGTTGCTCAGGTCTATCCTATTTAGTCTATTAATTCCATAGAGAAGAGTGTTGATGTCACCAACTATAATTAGGTTTGTCTATTTTCCTTTTCAAGTCTGTCAGTTTTCTCCTCATATATATATATTGAAGTTTCATTATTAAGTGTATACCCACTTGGGATTGTAATATCTTCTTTGATAATTAATCCCTTTATCATTACATAACAACCCAGTTTAATCCTGGTAATAGTTTTTGTTCTGCACTGTACTTTGTCTAATATTAATATAGCTACTCCAGCTTTTTTTAAACTAGTATTTATATGATGTATCTTTTTCCATCCTTTTATTTTTATATGTCTTTATATTTAAAATAGGCTTCTTTTAGGCAGCATACAAACGGATTTTTCTTTAAAAAAAATCCAACCTGACAGTCTTTTAATTGGTATGTTTAAATATGATACATTTAGAGGAGTTATTGATATAGTTGGACTAAAGCCTATTATTCTTCTAGATGCTTTCTATTCAGTCTTTTTTTTTCCCCTCTTTTTCCATTTTTTGGACTAGTTGATTTTTTATTGTTTTACTGTATCTCTACCACTGGCTTATTATTTATGCCCGAATTTTTTAAGTGGTTGCTATAGTGTACTTATTTAGGTATGATTTACTGTCAAATAATACGCTGCTTAATAAGTAGCATAAGAATATTACAGCTGTGTACTTCCAATTCCTTCTTTTATGCTATTGGTATGCATTTTTGGCTTTAAATATTCTATAAACATGCAATACACTACTAATAGTTTCAAATAGTTTATTTTAGAGATATTAAAAATAGAAGAAAAATAAATTTTAAACTTTCCTTTATTTATGTATGCCACTTCCAGTTTTTGTCATTTCTAAGTTTCTGTTTGTATCATTTGTTTCTGTCTGAAGAACTACAACATTTTTGTAATGCAGGCGTGCTGGCACTGAATCCTCTAAGGTTTTTGCTTTATTCAAAAAATATTTTGCCTTTATTTTTAAAGGAGTTTCTGTTGGTATAGAATTCTGGGTTAACCGGTTTTTTTCCCCTTCAGTTCTTTAAAGACGTCACCCCATAGTCTTTGACTTGAATTGTTTCCGAAAACATCTGCTATAAATCTGCTATATTATCTTCATTTTACTTTAAGTAATGTGTCTTATTCTCTGGCTCTATTGAACATTTTTTATTTTTGTCTTTGTCATTGATTTCTAGCAGGTAGAATATGATGTATCTGTCATTTTTTTTCAAATATTAATTTTATTTGGTATTCTCTGAGTTTCCTTGAACATTTGGTTTGTTGTCTTTTTTTTTTCTTTTTTTTTTTTTTAATCCAGGCCTCTATCTTTCTATTATTTTTGTCCATTCTTTCTCTTCTCTTTCTGGGTCACTAATTAAACAGATGTTAAACCATTTGATACTATCTAACAGCTCTTTGATGCTTTGATCTTTTTGTTTTCCACTTTTTTCCCTCCTTTTTGTGTTTCATAATTTAAGTTCACCAATTCTTTCCTTAGCTTTACTGATTCTACTGATGTGCCATTGAAGGCATTATTTCTGTTACTGTGTTTTTCATTTCTAGTATTTCCATTTGATTTTTTCATGTTTTTTCTCCTCTGCTGGAATTATTCATCTTGCTCTACTTGTTGTCTATCTTTCTCATTAAAGCCTTTAATACAGTAATGAGAGCTACTTTAAATGCACTTTCTGAAATCTCTAGCACCTATTTCATAGTTGAAGATTCACAACTTTTTGAAAGTCAAAACTCTTGTTTGTTATAGCAGATGCTGAGGTAAATGGATTTTGTGAATGGAAATGATAATCTTTTCCAGTTTGTTCTTTAGTGTATATTCTCAGGAGTTGAGTCAATGAGGTCAGAAGTTGACATTGGTCTAGATTTTATTTTTGCTAGGGTTACTCTTTGTGCACAGCAGGCTTCAATTTGCTCTAGGCTATTTTCTGTTTAGGGTGGGGACTGGTTTGTCAGAAAGTTTTTCCCGATGTCTGTTTCACCCTCAGTTTTGGGGTCTTCCTTTGTTCTTATACCTTAGACAAGGTCTCTCCCATACTCTTGTTTCTCTCTATCAGTAGACTCCTTCTACTTATTACTTGATGATCATTAATTTGGAGATAGGATGTGAGGGCATTCTCTGTCGTTCTGACTCAGCTTATATCTTAGGCAGGTGCTGTGTACCTGGGTCTTGGGGGTGGAGCCTTTTCATTATCTTACCCCTACATTCACCAATGGTAGGAGATCTCTAATACTCTGAACCCAAGTTATTTTTATATTTATTTTGGCCAGAAATTTTTTTTCTTTTTCATTTCTCTCGCTTCAATGGGTCTTGATGGAGTTTTATGTCCTTCCTGCCACAGCTTAGGCTTCTGTTGCTACTTTTCTCTTTTCCCAGGCCCATCCCATTAAGAAGGTTTATCGACTCTTGTCCTGCCCCCAGTCTTGCCTGTGAGCACCAATGGAGTCCATGGAGAAGAGCTTACGAGGGGTACAAAGTCCCTTGTGTTTAGGGTCCCAGGAATTTTGTATCTTCACACTAATCCATATTCAGCCTTTAGCAATTTATTAAACACTTTAGTTATATTCTTCTCAGCAGCCTATCTGGTATCTGGCAGCATCTATCACAAGTAATAAAGTTCTCATCTGCTCTCTTCCCTTGGAGACTCCTTTTTTTCCCCTTAGATTTCAGGATAGTTAGTTGCCCTGAAACCTCAGCTTTCTGTAAATTCAAAATAGGTTGCAAACTTGCAAATTGCCTGACATTCATTGTAGTTGTTGTCAGTGTAGGATCTATGCTCTTTCCAGCTTTCTATATCCTACATATGTTTGAAAAGGATTAAAGACGAAAAAGAGCTTTAATTCTTGTGAGTTTATCTGAGGTATTTATCATATTTAAAACTTAAATGGGAAATTTTTAAAAAGTATTAACTTATTTAAAAATGGCAGTATTAGGCCTACCATATGTTAATATAAATATCCTATTTTAATGAAAAGTAACCACATTTTCCAAAATAAAAAATTAATGAGAAGCATAGCAGTGTTGTATATTTTTGAAAATCTCTTTGGTGTATGGCTTAATAAAGGACAGCTATATTTTCATATTTATTTCTGCTTTTGTTCTGTTGCAACATCACATCATGTAGCCTCTGGAATATTCCAGTGTACACTGGTTAGAAATGAGTGAAAAAGACAAACAATATTGTATTACGATCCCAAGAAGTGTCTGGGGACTTGTAGTTTCCCCAGATCAGATCTACTTTGAGAACCTCTACTTTGTAACATCTGCTCACACAGCAATAGAAAGCATACCCAATCATTAAGCAAAGCTTGAGTATCCTTCAGGAGATGTGTATTTGTTTACAAACGACATATATGACTACCATCCATCTGTATATTGCATATACTAGGGATGCAATTTCTTGTTGACACACTAAAAAATAAAATAAAATGAAAATAATAATATTCCCTTCCTACCATTCTGTGTACCCTGGTTCCTAATTTGGAGATCAGAGCTTCAAGATAGCAGCAGGAGACCCTGAAGTCTTGTTCTCTGGGAACCTTTGTCCCAGGGCTTAGTGAGACTCATGCCTAACACAGGCAGTGAAGTGAAGTGGGCAGTGAAGAGCAAGATCAAGGGATAAACTCAATGTTGTACCAGGAAGCAGGGGCAGGAGTCCGGTGTGGTGCCAATGGCAGGTTCAGGAGACTACATGGGAGCAATGTACCCTAAAGATAACATAGTCTGTGAGGCTTATCCTGGCAATGTAAAGAGAAGTTACTGGGAGTGATTCTTAATCTTATAGACAATCAGAGACCTTAAGATATCACTTCAAGGTGTTTCATGAGAGAATTCCGGTAAAGAATAACCATAATAAGAGTTTCATGTGTAACAATACCAAATTCGTTGTGCCTCAATCAGATTCCTCCAAAATGGGGGTATTAGGTTTGTTTTCCTCCCATCTGGTCCTGGTGTAGGGCACTGGCTACTGGATTTTGGGGGTGATTAGACTATTCCTTAGCTATCTATGTGCTTCCAATCCTTTCCTAGCTGGATATAAGAATATAGTTTGTGTTTATCCAGTTTTCAAGGGTAACATTAGAGCCCCATAGCTTATGAGTATATTGCTGAGTAACATATTACTCCAAAATTTAGCAACTTAAGAGAACAAATGTTTGCTTTCTCTCAATTTCTGCAGATCAAAAATAATGAGTGCAGCTTAGCTGGGTGTCTGTGGTTCAGAGTCTGTCATAGGTCAGCAGCCAAAGTGCTGGCCAGTGCTGCAGGCATCTAAGACTCAACTTGGGGAGGATCCGCTTCTAAGCTCGTTCACATGGTTTTTGGCCAAAGCACATCAGTTCCTTGCCACGTTGGCAGCTCACAAGGCAGCGGGCTTCCCTTGGAGCAAACCCACAGGAGAATGAAGGAGGATGCCTGTGACAGAAGCCACCGTCTTTTTGCAACCTAATCTCAGAAACAATACTCCACCACTTTTGTTGTACTCTGTTTGTTAGAAGTACATCACTAGATCCAGTCCACACTCAAGGGGGAGGGGATTGTACAAGGAATCAAATATCAGGAGACAGCCATCCCAGGGGCATCCTGAAGGCTGCCCACCACAAGGAACAAAGAGCAGATTCATTTTGTCCTCTTGGTTACCAACATGTTTTGCTTTATCTCTATGGTTTGTCTCCTAGAACAAAAGCTCCATGAAGATGGAACTATGTCTGATTCGATCACCCCTGTGGTCACTCCAGGTCCTACAAAAGCATGTGGGATGAGGACTACAGTACTCCAGAAATCAATATTTGTTGAATGAATACATAGATTTCATTGGTTGATGGTAAGGGAAGACTCAGTATGGAGTTCCTCAGTCCTTCTGTGTATCTTGTTTTACTTCTTAACAGTTATCATTTATGGCTTACAGGATGAAGGGCAAAGGAGACTGCTATTTTAAATTCTTCCTGACTCTAAACTTTACAATTTTTCTCAAGCCAAATTAATTATCTGGTGCTTTAATGCTTTAGGTGAGTGAGAGATCAAAAGTATTTGTCCACTGGCCACATGAGAATATGCTCAACATCACTAGCCCTTAGGGAAATGCAAATGAAATCACAGGAGAAATCACTGTACACCTATTAGGATGGCTAATGGTAAAAAATAACAAAAAACCTGACATATGACAAATGTTGGAGAGAAGGTAGAGAACTTAGAACCCTAGTACATTGCTGATAGAAAAGTACAACAGTACAGCTGCTGTAGAAAACAGTTTGGTGGTTCCTCAAAAAGCTAAAAATAGAATTACCACAGTCAGCAATTTTACTCCTAGGTATATACCAAAATAATTGAAAGCAGGAACTCAAACAGATATTTATACATCAATGTTCATAGCAGCATTTTTGACAATAGACAAAGGATGGAAACAACTCAGTGTCCACTAAACAGATGAATGAATAAGCAATATGTAGAACATACATACAGTAATTCTGATATGTACTACAGCATGGAAAATGTTATGCTGAGTAAAACAAGCCAGACATAAGTTGTCAAATATCATATGATTCCACTTACATAAGTACCTGGAATGGGAGAATTTACAAAAGCAGAAGTATAATAGAGGTTACCACGGACTGGAGGAAGGGAAATGGGGAGTGATTGTTTAATGGGTACAGAGTTTCAGTTTGGGATGATGAAAAAATTCTGGAGATGGACAATAATAATAGTTATACAACGTTAATGTACTTAATGCCACTAATTGTACATTTAAAAGTGGTTAAAATGGCACATTCTATGCTACGTGTACATATATATATATATATATATATTTTTTTTTTTAAGCAGGATTTATTGAGAGGACAGAAAAGCTCCCACAGTGGGAGGGGACCCGAAGGGGTTACCCTACAGGTATATTTTTAAAAAGTTTATAGAGACAGAGACATTTGGGGGAAAAAGTGTTCATGGAACTGTTTCTTTATCTGGAGGACATCGTCTCACAGGATTGTCTCTATGTCATTAAAAGGATGAAATTAATGCACTTTTTCCAGCCTTCCTCTGCTCTTGGAGTTTCCACAGTGTCTCAATATTTCTTTTATTCTATCAGCCTTCTTTGATTTTCCATCAGTTGAGACAGCATAAACATATGCTATGAACACAGGTGAAGGTGAAAGGAAAGAAATTAATCAGACACATGAAGAAATGCTCAACCTCACTAATCATCAGGGAGATGCAAATCAAAACCACTCTGAGATACCACCTAACTCCAGTCTTAATGGCAATTATCAATAACTCAAAAAATAACAGTTGCTAGAGAGGGTGTGATGAAAAGGGAACACTTCTACACTGTTGGTGGGAGTGTAAACCTCTGTGGAAAACAGTGTGGCAATTCCTAAAAGTTCTAAATATCGGCCTCTCATATGACCCCACGATCCCCCTACTGGGAATATACCCTTAAGAACTCAATCATTCTATAAAAAAGATACCTGCACACGTATGTTTATTGTAGCATTGTTCACAATAGCAAGAACCTGGAAGCAACCATGCTGTCCATCAAAAGAGGACTGAATTTTAAAAAATGTGGTACATATACACAATGGAATACTACGCAGCCCAAAAAAAGAACAAAATCATGAATTTCAAGTAACCTGGATGGAACTAGAGTCTATAATACTGAGTGACCTCTCACAGAAACAAAGAACTGAGTATCACATGTTCTCACTCATATAGTAGACCTTGATCATCCAACGTATTGCCACAAGAAAATGACTGACAGTTGTGGGAAACTATGGTGGGAGGGGTAGAGTGATGGGATTAATGGTAGTAAATATCTGTCTGGGGATGGGGAGACACTTCTTATCAACAAGGTTGCCTGAACGAAGCATATTTGTATACCTAACCCTTAACTGTACCCCACAATATCATAATAAATAATATTGAATAAAAAAAAGAATATGTGGTACACACACACACAATGGAGTATTATGAAGTAACTAACAACATTGCAACAAATTGAATGGAGTTGGAGATCATCATATTAAATGAACTATCACAGTAACAAAGATCTGAATACTTCATGTTCTCACTCAAAATTGAACCTAACATTAGTCACATTAGCACAAGGGAGGGATCTGCTACAGGATGAATGGAGAGAAGATATAACAACACAAAGAGTACTTGGTTCATTACCAGGAGTATTGAGGGTCAGTTAAAAGTCCATTCTTCAGCCGGGCTCGGTGGCTCAGCCTGTAATCCTGTGCCTTGGGAGGCTGAGGTGAGTGGATTGCCTGAGCCCGCGGGTTCGAGACCCGCCTGGGCAACTTGGTGAGACCTCATCTCTACAATAAATCAAAAAAATTAGCTGGGTGTGGTAGCACGGGCCTGTAGTTACAGCTACTTGGAAGGCTGAGGCAGAATTATCGCCAGAGCCCAGCAGGTTGAAGCTGCAGTGGCCAGGAGTGGCCACTGTACTCCAGTCTGGGTGATAGAGTGAGACTTCAACTAAAAAAAAAAAAAAATCCACTCTTCACCTGCAGGTAGTGTACCTATGTAGTCCTCTCTTCTACCACACATTTCTATAAAAAATTAAATATATTTAAAAATAAAATAAAAAGTTAAGATCATGGCTTTAAGGTTAAGTCTTTGTCAATTATCAAAAGAAAAAAATGTCTATAAAACTGCATGAAACAATGTATGACAATATCTACCATAGATTCTTCTTGTTCTCTATATTAGATTTCTGTTTTTTCTGAATTATATTTCTCATTTTATGTTTTGTAACATTCCACCATAAAATAGTCAAATTCTTCCATGGGCCATTATAAGCACTAGGAGGTTTCATTCAAATACACAGTTTTCACCCTCTCAGCATCTCATCCTTTAAAGCAAAAGTAGATTTACAGACAATTAATCACATTCAGTAAATTAATAGTTGGCAGACTAGTTTGACATTACAAATTTACTTCACATTATGCATTATTACAGTACTACTCCATGAAAGCATTGGGGAAGCTGTGGGACCAGTGAACAAAAGGCATATTCTTACTATCCATGCAAACATCTTGGAGGAGAGTTCAACTAACTATGTCACTACTTTACAGTGAGGAAACCACTGTGATGGGATAGCATAGATAACTGTCCTACACATAGAGCATGCCACTCCCATGGAAAAAGGAGTGCACTGCAGGCCCATGAAAATTCTAACTATTCCAAGAACTGAAGAATGAGAATGAGCTGCCAGGCAGAGAAAAATGGGCCTTGATATGGGGAAATGTAGCTTGGTGTGGCCCCAAAATGGAAATATGTTAATTCCTAAATGATTTCCAAAAATTATCAGCAAATCTATTCATGGAAAAAAGAGATTTATATCTCATAATCCATTCATCTAGAAGTGAAATTATATAAATAAATACTTATTTACATAAAAACATAAGTAACAAAGTATTTATGGGAGTCAAAACATATCATTTTTTAGTTATAGTATTTATTCTTTTTTTCTGGATCATATTAACCAATTTGTTGATCTTCTTTGGTAGAATCGCATGGAGTCTGATTATTCTCTGTCCCTGAGAGCAGAGACTTATGATTATAGGATTCCCTTTAGCTGTTGTTGAGGAGAGAGGAGTCAAACTGAACCTGGAGATTTCTGCTTTGGGGAGAAAGAGGTAATATGAGGGGCATGGATGGGAGAAAAGTAAAATCTCATTTTCACTTATTGCTTACTATCCCTCCCTGCAGTAGTCCATTCCCAAGATTAGTCCTCTTTTCTAAATCAGAGCTGGAGGAAATAGGAGCACAGAACCCTTTGAGGTATTAATGGACTCCATGGGGATGTTCTCCCTTGATCATTTAGACATGGTTTTATTCTATTTTTTGTCTTGGTTCTATGTCATCCTTTCTTTACTTTTCCTGCCTCCTATCTCACCTCTGTCCTTCACACCACCTAAGTTACTTTTGGTCATTGAAAAGTTTCCGATTATAAAGAACCATAGGGATGGCTTCATTTTGAAAATTATCACAAATGCCATATTTCCTTCATTCTGTGACTCCAAATATTGACCAGTTGACCAGTGTGGAAGTGAAACTCACTCAGCATCTGGCAGCATCACCTCTGTGTACACTAAGAAGTATGGCCTTCATGACTTGACAATCCACCATCTGATTAGGTATGCCCTGTCTGCATTATTGGGGGGTGATGTCTCCTGAGGGCAGCCTCCCATCTCCAGGATTTTTTTCGATTGCTAAGGGTCTTTTTTTTTTTTCTTCCTGCTTCAGAAACGGCATCTTGGTCCTGGACTGGAGTTTTCCTCTTCACAGTCTCTTCTGGTGGACCCCTGCCAAAATTCTGAAAAATCAAGTCTATTCAACAGCACTGACAGGTTCAGGCACTTGAGGAGGAACAGGAAGGAACTGAGCAAAGTTACCAAGTTAGTGCAAGATGGCATCACAAAATTTTCTTAGTAATGATGTCATTAATATACTTGCACAATTTTAAATAGAGATGAAATGATTTAAATTATAGATTGAAGCACAATGAGCCTATCTTGGCTATTTGAATGTGTTCTTGTGTGTGTTCGTGTGTGTGTGTGTGTGTGTGTGCAAATAATCAGATAATAGCTAATGACAGAGGGATGAACAGGGAGATATATATGAATAAAAGAAAGAAAGGATTAATAAATGATGGATAGATGGACGGATGATAGATGACACATATTACTGGTAGATAGATGAAGATGAGAGAGAGATAGATAGATAGATGATAGATAGATAGATAGAGATGATAGTTGAAACTGATGATTGATTGATAGGTACAGAGATAAGGTAGAGATATGGCAGATAGATGGGACAGATCATGTTTACATATACACAGAAAGCATATAAAACTACATATGCATACTATATTATTGATGCAAATTTTCATTTTACTTTTCAATACTAAAATTGTGTCCAATATTTGCCTTGACTGAAATTTCCTTCATTTTATCCCCTTTATAAGAATGTCTCCTTATTTGCATGACAAGCTTGGGTCTAAGCAGATCACTGGGTGAATCCTAGAAAACCGCTCAGGAGCAAAATGATCCTTCACTTCCCTCCAACATCTTGCTGTAAAACCACCATCTTTTTTTTTTCCATTATGAGACACTAGTAATTTAGTGGGTATAACTAACATTTTATTAGGAAATTTCAAAGATGTTTAAGTAATTGTTGCCTTATTGAGTATAATTGCCTCATGCTCTGGGGTAGGTTTTTGACTAAGGATTCCTTTCACTTGTAACATTCAGAACAAAAATTAAGTTGCTTTTAAAGTTTTAACTGTAGGAACATGTCTGAGAAAGGCATGTATCCAGAAAACAAACAAACAAAAAACTTGTATTCTACTATATAGTTTTGTATCCTATTAAAGATTTCTAGGGACTTTTATTTTGTCTGGTTGCTGTATGCGAGAGAGAGAACCCATGCGCATGCATGTGTAATTGTTTTGCAATCTCTAAAATTGTTCTTGTTTTCTGGCAGAGTGAGTAGGTAATAACTTTTTGTTTCTAGAAAAGGAAGTAAAAATCTCTAGGATCTTATGAGTGGGAAGGTTGGTTCATAAGATAGAAAAAGCTTACTTTTTTCCAACTATGGAAATCAGAAACTGTTATTCAAATCTGGGTGTTTATTAAAACAAAAGCAACCCTCCATTTGTCTTCTCAGAGAAATGGCACCTTGGGATGAGCTGTCCCAGCAAAAATGATTTTGTCATCACCCTTTTCTTCACCACTTCGATTTTTTTCTGAGATCACTGTAACCAACCTGAGAGATTGGAAACCTGGGGAGGGCAGTATCTTCACCACTGTTTCAGAAAGCTGGTCTTCATGTCAACCAGATCATCACAGTTGTTTCCAAACCCTAGCTGTGCTCAATTTCCTGGACAGCTTTGTGGGCCTCTTGAGTTTATCTTCTGCCTAACAGCAGTGATCCCGAGCTTTGTCCTGTGTTTCATTTGTTATCTTTGGCCCCTGAATTGCTTCCTTATGAAGAGTTACCAGATCACCCATCAGCCCATGTCATAGGAAAATCTCACCCAAAGACTGACATAGAAGCAACTCAGTTCACGCGACAATGGGTATTCTTCTCATGCTATCTGGGAAAAAACAATTATTGGTTATTTCCCATGGTAGAGGAAGAGCCAGCAGGGTTATGACAACCACATTTTTTCTTTCTGTGCTTAGAAGAATTACCTAGCCAGGACTCTGGAGAAGGGGCATAGCGAGACCTCATCTCCACACACACAAAAAAAAGTTAGATGGGCATGGGTGTAGTGGTGGCGCAAACCTGTAATCTTAACTACTTGGGAGGCTTAGGTGGAAGAATTGCCTGACATCTGAGCTTAGGAGTTTGAAATTACAGTCAGCCATGAGCAGACCACTGGGTTACAGTGAGATCCGAACTCAAAAAGAAAAAAAGAAGAAGAAAATCAGAAAATGTATTGCAAATATTGCAAATTAAAATAGTTGTTAAGCAAATTTTCTAACACATGGTTTTAGGCCTCAGAAATGTAAAGGGAAGATGGAACCAACCCTCCATCATAACCCACAGTTCAAGCAAGAGTATCAATGGTTAGTTCAAAGGGGGCTTATTTTAACCTGGCAGGAGTCAGAACTTTCTCCTAGAGGGGTAGATGCCAAGTACTTGCAGCATGCCAGTCTATGTGAATGTTTTCCATAAACAGGTAGGTGTTCCACCTATTATCAAATATGATATTCAGAGACACAAAAATGGTGAGGCCAAGATGGGCAATATTATTTGCTACCCTCTTTTTTTTTTTTTTTTTTTTTTTGAGTTAGAGTCTCATTTCATCGCCCAGGTGGCAGTGCAGTAAAACACTCACCGCCACCCCATCATTGACATGCTGGGTTCCGGCCATCCTTCTGCCTAAACCTTCTAAGTAGCCTGAACTACAGTCGTGAGCTACCACACCAGCTAATTTTTTATTTTTTATTGTAGAGATGAGGTCGTGCCAAGTTGCCCAGCCACTATCTTTTACATTTTGTGAAAAGATAGAATTTTCAGCTGTTATCTACCTTCACTCTTCTTGTTAAAGATGTAGAATGTAGCTCTGAGCTGTTTTAGTAATAAGTAATCATTCTAATCTCAGATTAAAAGATACACATCCTATACCAGCAAAAGTGAAAACTCAGGCGAGAAGATGGCCAAGACATTACTATGTTGGTGCTAAAATTCCCTCACTGACTGGGAAAAATCTTCAAATGTGGCAGCAAAGAGAAGAAAGTTAATCGTCTGTATTTAGTCTAGAGGTTGTCCTTCTATTGTAAACAATGTGGAAAGATTCCAAATATTTTGTCCTCTAGGCCCCACCTCCTTGCTCATCGTGCAATCAAGGGAAGATTTTCACCGTCCGAAACAAAGCCGCCGGTGTTGTGAATCAGGCCGCTTCTGAGATCAGACTCCTCCCTGACTGCTAGGGTTAGGGGGTTGAGCCAATTCAAAACTCATCCCTACCTATCTGCTGTTGGCTGGATCCTTCTCCTTGGATTTTACCCGTAGTTCCTGAATGGTCCAGTGTGGGAGATGGGGCGACTGGCCAACCCTTTCTCTCTGGGGATAATGCACCTGAGGTATCCTCTCTGGGTTAACGGTGATCAGCTTCAGAGAGGTGCGGAATTCAACCCTTAGTCTTGGCGTTGAGAAAAGCGCTGGAATCGGAGCAACAGCACTGAGAGGCAGTTGCCTCAGCAGAAGAGCCGAGGCCGCTCATTCCTGTATCCCAACTCAGTGAGGCACTCACACACCCACTTGCAGACATACTTTCACATCACTTTATCCTTACACCCACTCACTTATACTAGCTCTCAGTCACTCCTACAGGCTTGGTCGCCATCTTGGAATCCTCCCCCTTTTTGTGTCTCTGAATACCATATTTGAGAATAACTGGAACACCTACCTGTTTAAGGAAAACTTTCACATAGACTGGCAGGCTGCAAGTACCGTTGGCATCTACCTCTCTAGGAGAAAGTTCTGACTCCTGCCAGGTTAAAATAAGCCCCTTTGAACTAATCGTTGATACTCTTGCTTGAACTGTGGGTTTTGATGGAGAGTTGGTTCCATCTTCCCTTTACATTTCTGAGGCCTAAAACCATGTGTTAGAATATTTGCTTGACAGCTATGAAATTCATAGATGGAAAAAATGAACAGCTGGGTATACAAATCCATCTGCTGTGCACAGCAGTGGTCATATGTACTCTGGTGTGGCGGATGTTGATACTGTTATCTGATGTATTCCACACATTTTCAGTTGCAGAAAGTTTAGGAAGTGTCCACAGACGTTCCTATTTGCACTCACATTATTTCCTTCACTGACAGTAGTTAGAACATCATGAAATCATAAAGCTTAAACACTTAATGTAAGGAATATTATACTCAAGACCATTCAAAATATAGTCTGTGGCAGTCAAAGAAAGCAACAATATAGTAAGGTCTTGGCCATCTTCTTGCCTGAATTTTCACTCTTGCCTCTATAGGATGAGAATCTTTGTATTCTGTGATTAGAATGATTACTTGTTGCTGAAAAAGCTCAGAGCTGCATTCTATATCTTTAACAAGTGGAGTGAAGGTAGGTAGCAGTTGAAAGCTCTCTTTTCACACAACTTAAAAGATAGTGAAAATAATTTTTTTTTTCTTTTTGAATTGGTATTTCACTGTCGCCCAGGCTGGAGTTCAGCAGCCTGCTCATGGCTCGCTGCAGCTTCAAACTCCTGAGCTCAGAATTTAGGTGATTCTCTCATCTTAGCCTTCCCAGTAACTGGGATTACAGGTGAGGTATGCGCCACCACCATGCCCATGCCCAGCTAGTTTTTTGTTTGTTTGTTTGTTTGTTTGTTTGTACAGATGTGGTCTCAGTATATTTCCTAGACTGTTCTCCAACTCCTGGGCTCAAGCAGTCCTCTAAAGTTCTGGGATTATAGGAATGAACCACTGCATAAAGTCGGCAATACATATTCAAAAAGTGTTGTTTACTAAAGATCTTTAGCTAATAAAAAACGAGTCACGCTCTTAATGAGAAATATTCTGATGTGTTATTCAGTTTTAAAGATTGTAGAGAAAAAGGCAGACTCAGTTCTCCTTCCTGAACCTAACCATGGGGCACATGGAATTTCCTTCCCTCTCAAAGGATACTTATTGATAATTCCTTCACACAGGCACAGTCTTTTAATTACACTGCAGATATGTGCAGGGCAGTTGATAATGTATGTCCATGTAGCCCACATTCCCATGAACCATTAATTATATTTCCATTCCTAGATGGTAAATCTTATTTTCTTCATTTGCCAGTGAGAGGAGGAATAAGTTTTAGGAAGAGAGATGACTATGTGCAAAACACTGAGTTATGAATATGCAAGTCATGTTTGGGACTGCTCAGTATATTGGGGTATGGTGTTTTTGAAAGCTGGATGTATTTTTTTCTATGTTTTCTGGTTTTATTTTTGTTTATCAAGTCTACTCACTTACTTTAACACCCAGAGTATACATAAAGATGCTTGTACCTGTGATGTCTCCCCTACAGAGTGAAAAAAAATACACTGCTTTATAGAGAGATGATAGAAAAACAATTCTAGAAATATGTGCATTTTGACAATATACACATTAATTCCAGTCTTTTCATTCAAGAAGGAGCCTCCTGCATTCCATGACAAAAGTCACATTTTATATCATTGATTAAACTCTAAAACTTGGGTCTTTGACTAAACTACACTTATCTTTCTTGTGAACTAGCATGTATCTTGGGCTTATTTGCTTAGTATACCATCTTTAACATCTATTATTTTCTATCTCACAGTTTAATATTACTGATTCCTGTAATACTCCCAGTCATATTAACTGTTGCTTCTTTCTTCTTCATCTTTTTTCTTTTTTCTTTTTAGCTTTTGCACAAGAAAATCACCACCCAAAACTGGAGAATCCAAGTCAAACTGGACTGAGTTCAATGTGGGGCATTTCAATCCATGTAGTAGATTTTTATTCTTAGTAAATTCTAGCAGTCACATCCTTTATTCCCAGCTGTGATTATTGATCATGCTTGGAAGATTTACTTTTTAAGCTTCCTTATCTATTTTCTTAACTTTAAATTTAAAAGTAAATACAAGAACATTTGGGAGTGCAATTGTTCTCATACATAATGTGCCTCTGTATTTAGAAACAAGCATAAAGGTAAAATTTCATGTTTATTTTGGGAATCTAAGCTAGTTTTGGGATCACAGTCTGCTTCAGGGAAAATGTGGGGGATGTGTGTGTGTGTGTGTTTGGTTTCTTTATTGCTAATTAAAAAAACATTTTCTTATTTTAAATTCTGGGAAATAAAAATGTAACAGCTCGCCACAAATATTGAAACCATAAAAAAACTGTATTAATGGTTACCAATGACATGTTGGATTTGATCTGCCAGTTTTCAGACAACAGAAGATATCTGGCTTAGCTCCAAGTCAAAATGTGATGTTTTGTGCCAGTTTTCTATTTTCAAGGAGTTGGGATTAATAAATGCAAGGATTGACCTTAAAAGGGAAGAGTTATATCCATAGGTCTGAGTAGATGACCCAGAAGAAGCTATTTGTACTGAATAATATGATGAATCTAAGCTACATTAACTTTTAAAAATTGCAAGTGCATTTAGAAAAGTATACATGCATTTATTTTTTTCAAGGTAAAGTTACAGTCATTGAACATAGAGGACTGTATGACAAGAGATTTGGGACAGAAGTTCAGTAGAGTAATAATTGCTCTTGAGCAACTTTTACGTAAGCCATCCACATGTCCCTGCAGTTCACTCAGCTGTCATGTGAGGCCTGCCTATCCTGAGAAAGATGATATAATATTTCATTTAATAGCACAAATTTAATGATTTTATGCCACTTGTCAATCACTATGCAGGTGCCAGGGACTCAGAATAAGGTCACTGAGGGCTGAGATTTGTGATTCCATAGTTCAAGAGCAGAGTTCTGTAGTATATGTGAAACAACATCTCACATTCCCCTTCTCAATATAAGAAAACATGTTTAGCTGTTGCCACAGTCATCTATATTTTTTTGGAGTGCTTTCCCCACTTTGTATATTTCTTTTTCTGATTATCAAATTAATTCACATTATGCAAAACCAAAAAACACAGACACAAACAATACAGAATGGGAATGTCCCATGTTACCCTACCCCCAATAGATAGCCTCAGTAATGAATTGCTGAAAAGATTTCATTCGCTATATAGTAATATTAAGATTTGACTGTTAAGTGTATTTTATAAAAACTTTATATACTATTCTCCCATTTTCCTTTTTTACTCAATTGTATGCTTGGGCATTTTGATTTTCATTTCACCTTTTTAGATTACAGTTTAACCATTTCTCTGTGAAGCACATTTGAGTTCTCATATATTTTTTTTTTCTATTTCAAGCTACACTATAGTAAGTATTACTTCCTATAAAGCTGCATAAACTTGTGCCCACTCAAGAGTGTATCTTCACACACACACACGAATCAGCCAATGTTGATGTCTGTGGAGACTCCTGGGCTACAGACACTTGGCTTACAGAGGCTTAGTATTTCTAATCTTCTGCATAGCCCTTGAAGAAAAATTCTAACTGATGCCTGCCAGTTAGAAGAATTTAGCAAAATTTAAATTCTGGATCAAATACTAGAAAAAAATTTAATGTTATTGTATATTCCCTAACATAGTATTTTTCACCATGAAAATGACAGTCTTTGATTTATGATAATGCTTATTTCCTTATACTCTTACCAACCTTAGATATCATTCTCTTTTATATTTGTTGGATTAAAAATGCCTGTTCACTATTTAATTTTTTTTCTATTACCCTTGAGGTTGAGACTATACATTTTAGCTCATGGTTCTTTTTATTTTTCCAAGAATTCTCTGTTCATATTCTTTGGGAACTTTATTTTCAGTTTGTAGATGACTTTCTTATTGATTTGTATAGATTAGCTACATGTTAATGACATTAATATTTTACTCAGTGTATGTTGCAGGCTTTTTCCTGTATTTTTGTTTTTCTTTATGTTTTATCTGTAAAGTCTTTTTATTTTTAGATAAATTTTTATGATCTAACTTAAGATTTATAAAATAAAATAAAAAGTTGTGCCATTCCCTCAGGTCCCAGATTATGGGTTGAATATTCTTTTTCTGAAATGCTTGGGACTAGAACGGTTTCAGATTTTGGATTTTTTTTCAGATTTGGGAACATTCGCATTATATTCAGTGTTCCAGATTCCAAAACCTGCAATGCTATGATGGACATTTTCTTTAAATGTTATGTCAGTGGTCAAAAAGTATTGAATTTTAAAAAGCATTTTGGATTTGAAAGCATTTCCAATTTCTAATTTTCATATTTGGGACACTCAAGGTGTATATACCTTTTTTCTTTTCTTTTCTTTTTGAGTTGGAGTCTCACTCTGTTGCCCAGACTGGAGTGCAGTGGCCGCTCCCAGCCACCGCAGCCTTGACCTGCCGGGCTCCCACGATCCTTCCGCCTCAGCCTTCCAAGTAGCTGGAACTACAGGTGCGCGCTACCACGCCCGGCTAATTTCTGATTTATTATAGAGATGAGGTCTCGCCAAGTTGCCCAGGTGGGTCTTGAACCCGTGGTCTCAGGCAATCCACTCATGTCAGCCTCCCAAGGCGCGGGATTACAGTCTAAGCCACCAAGCCTGGCCCTTTTTTCTTATTTTTTTCCTTGTATGTTAATGGCTTTATGCTTTACAGTAAGATATTTAATCTATGGAAGAAAATGTGTAAAATTGTGTCTGTGTGTGTGTGCAGAACTGTATGTTGTTTGTTCACTATTAGGGATATTGTCTCTTGGCTGGTAAAGAATCTATTAGGATTTGGGTAGGACAAGTGATGGTGGCCTGGTGCTGTATCTTATATCTAAGTGGCAGGCATCAGTTAGAATTTTTCTTCAAGGGCTATGCAGAGGGTCAGAAATACTAAGCCACTGTAAGCCAGGTGTCAGTAGTCAAGTAGTCTCCATGGAGACCAAACATTGTCTGATTCATCAGGTAAGATACACTCTTGAGTGGGCAATTGTAACCAGCACAAACCTGTGCTTTCACTGTCAGACATTGATAGTCAAGGCAAGCTCTCCCATGTTTGAGGAGGTACTATTGGTAGTTGTTGCAACTACCAGCCTGACGAGTTAGGTTGTACAACGGCTAGACCTCTCATGGGCAATCTGTGATTTCCAGGAACTGCTGGTGACTTCTGACAGCTGTAGTGTTGGACTGGCTACAGCTGCCATCTATTCTGGGTAGTGCTTAGAAGGAGATAAGCTTCATCAGGTCATTGAGATCCCATGGAAAACAATGGTGATCTGCAATGGTGGGAGCACATGAACAGGTAAGAGTGGGGATGGAATTGGGAGAATAGTGCCCAGACAGGAGACAGAGAGATGATGGTGCCCAGACAGAAGACAGAGAGATGATGGTACAGCTGGGTTTCCCTCTGGTGTCAGTGTTCTCACCTGGCCAAAGGGAACAAAGCCTTAATATCAAGCAAGAGGGAAATTTTCTTTATTGCTCATAGATGGAAGTTCCTGTTCATGCCATACAGCTTCTCTGGGCAGTAAGGGGAGAGCAGTTAGCTGGCTGGAGCAGCATACTGCCTTCACCTGTGTGATCTCACCTTTATCTAGATGTGTGATAATGACCCCTATTCAGATACCCATGATGATTGTGAATCTGGTGATATGCTTCTTGTAGAGAAGCTTTTTCACCTTTGCAAATGTAGTTGGACAGAGGAAAGAGGTAGAAACTTGTGTATGTTTATCTTTTTTTCTAGACTTTTCTCAAACCAGTGTGTAAGCCAGATTAGTTTCTACATTTAGAAAAGAGGGGAGAGAAAACAAAAATTATTTGCATACATTTATATTTCTGTGATTGAATGTATTATTTAATTGAAAGTAAATAATTCTTGAAGACTTCTGGCAAGATGATGATGGGATCAGGTGGACTGTGAGTCTCTGCAAAAGCCAGTGTCCATCACTCAGGAGACCGGGGCTCACCTCTGGAGGTGACTGCAACTCCCACCACCCTGAGATTGGAGCCACTGGCACGCAGGATCATCTGCCATTCTCAGGTCTCTCCTAAGAAAAACCTGCCTAACCACAAATTCTCATCACTTGGCGCACACCATCACCTGTGACAGTAAAGCAGCTGGAGTCCCAGTCTGATCCGCAGAGAGAGAAGATGGGGAGAGCTAGAGAGGAAGCCCACCCCCAGTGAGGAGACACTGATTGCAGCCATTTTCTCTGTCCTGGGACCAGGCAGAGACCTGCATTGCCCTGTCCAGCTCCACCCAGCCTCCAGCTCAGGATCTAGAGGCAATCTCATCAAACTCACAGAGACAGACACCCTGGCAGGTCAGGGCTGAGTGTCAGACTTCACAGGCAGCAAGCTGGTGAGTCCAGATCTGATCCATCCTCCTCTCGCATTAGGCCTGGGGCATAGGCCTGGGGCATTTGAGCAACCCTATTAGTCTACCTTGAAAGCGGAGGGGAGGGGCTGGGCAGAGGTGAAAGGAAGCCAGACTTACAGGAACTACCTCAGAGTAAGGTTTTTTGTGTGTGTATGTGTGTTTGTTTTGCTCATTTGTTTTTTGTTTTAGTTTTTTTCTCTTTGTTTTTGATAATGCTTCCATACTTACTTTGTTTCAATTATTTAATTACTTTTTTTTTAGACTTCCTCTCTGTGTATGGGTATTTTTGAGGAAGCATACATCAATAGGAAGGTTTTGTTGGTTTGTGTCTTTGTATGATTGTCGGACTGTTTTAGTTTTTTTTACTCTTTTCTGCATTTGTGTCTCTTTTTTTTTCATTTGTTAGTTGGATGCCTGTCTTTTTTCCCAGGTGATGTCTCTCTCCAGTTTTCTTTCACCCCTCACCTTCCTCTTTACGTTCTTTTCCTTTTTCTTACCTCATTTCACTTTCGGGGAGCATGGACAGATTGTAAGGCAATGGAAAGTGGGTTCCTGGGGGCCTGCACACTTGTCAGTAGATACTGGGATCTCCAGATAGATTCTGAATTACAGCTCCCCCCTCAATTAAATCTCAAAACCACAAAAGTACAGTCTCCCACTACAGTTCAGCTTCAGAATTGAACAGTCAGAGGACGCACATAAGGAAGAATAGGAGATTGAGCAAACAGAAGTAAAAGCTACCCCCACATCCCTGAAAAACAGAATTAAAGAAGAGGGGGGAAAAGGTGAGAGAAAAATCTACACAAATTAAAAAAAAAAGAAGAATATAGGTCTCACACAGAGCACTGGGAGGTCAGACACTGAGAATACAGACTCAGAATGCAAACAATGAAGAGCACCCAGAATGACTGGTCTCACATACCAAACCCAGATATCAAGACATTAGTAAAGAGAATAAATAGAATTGAGGAGAAGCAGGAGGAAAGAATGAAGGAGCTGATAATTGAGATAGCAGTTAAGAATACAGTGATTATCTTTTGTACATTTATTTTATACCCTGAGACTTTACGAAAGTCCTTTATCACTGCAAGGAGGATTTTGGAGATTCTCTTGGGTTTTCAAGGTACACAATCATATCATCTGCAAAGAGAGATAACTGGAATCCTTCTTTCCTATTTGGATACTCCTGATCACCTTCTCTTTGATTACTCTAGTTAGGACTGTGTTGAACAGGAGGGGTGAGAGTGGGCATCCTTGTATTGTTCCAGTTTTCAGGGGAAATGATTCCAATTTTTGTCTATTTAGGAGTATACTGGCTGTATGTTTCTCATAGATGACTTTTACTATTTTGAGGTATGTTCCCTGTATGCCTAGATGTTCGAGGGTTTTTATCAAGAAGGGGTGCTGGATTTTATCAAAAGCTTTTTCTGCAGCTAATGATATAATCATGTGGCTTTTGTTTTTATGTCTATTGATGCATTTAATTACATTTATGGTCTTACGAATGTTGAACCAGTCTAGCATCCTGGCGATGAAGGCTACTTGGTTGTGATGAATCGTTTTTGAGATGTGTTGTTGTTGGATCCGGTTTGCTAGGATCTTGTTGGGAATTTTTTTTTTTTCTTCTTTTTTGAGTTGGAGTCTCACTTGGTCGCCCAGACTGGAGTGCAGTGGCCATTCCTGGCCACCGCAGCCTCGACCTGCTGGCCTCCGGCGATCCTTCCGCCTCAGCCTTCCAAGTAGCTGGAACTACAGGCGCGCACTACCACACCAGGTTAATTTTTTTGATTTATTGTAGAGATGAGGTTTCGTCAAGTTGCCCAAGTGAGTCTTGAACCTGCGGGCTCAGGTAATTCACTCACCTCGGCCTCCCAAATCACGGGATCACAGGCTGAGCCACTGAGCCCAGCTTTGTTGAGAATTTTAGCGTCTATGTTCATAAAATATATTGGCCTGTAGTTCTCTTTCTTTGTGGGGTCTTTACCTGGCTTGGGTATCAATGTGATGTTAGCTTCATAAAATGATTTGGGGAGAGTTCTATCTTTCTCAATCACCTGGAATACTTTCAATAGAATTGACATCAGTTCCTCCTTGTATGATTTGTACAATTCTGCTGGAAAGCCATCTGGTCCAGGATTTTTTTTGTAGGTAGTTTTCTTATGACATTATCAATTTCCTTGGTTATTATTGGTCTATTTAGGGTTTCAGTTTCTTCTTGTTTCAACCTAGGAAGATTGTGTGATGTCAGAAATTCTTCCATTTCCTTTAGGTTTTCAAGTTTGCTTCCATAGAATTGTACATAGTAGTCTCTGATGATCTTTTGTATTTCTTCAGGGTCAGTTGTGACTTCATCTTTTGTGTTTCTGACTGAGTTTATTTGGGATTTCTTTTTCTTTTTCTTGGTCAGTCTGGCGAGGGGACCATCTATCTTGTTTATCCTTTCAAAAAATCAGTTTTTTGTTTCTTTAATTTTTTGTAATATCTTTTTGTCTTCTATGTCCTGGATTTGGGATTTTATTTTGGTGATCTGGATTCTTCTGCTGAAGTTAGGGTTTTGGTAATTTGGCATTTCCAGCTTCCAGTTTCCAGTGTCTAGTTTCCAGCTGTTAACTTGTAATCTTTCCATTTTCTTCATGTGTGTTTGTAAAGATCTGTAGTCCCCTCTTATTACTGCTTTCATGGCATCCCAGAGGTTTTGGAAAGATGTTTTTTCATTTTTATTTGTTTCCAGATACATTTTAATCTCTGTTTTGATTTCATCATTGACCCAGGAGTTGCTTAGCATCATACTGTTTAGTGTCCATGTCTTTGTGGGTTTGGAGGGAACTTTGTTGTGTTGATATTTATTTTTATTCCACTGTGGTCTGAGACGGTGCATGGCAAGATTTCAATCTTATGAAATTTGTTTATGTTTGATTTATGGCCAATGATGTGGTTGATCTTGAGTACGTTCCATGTGGTGATGAATAGAATGTATATTCTGTGGTCGTTGGATGGAATGTTTTGTAGATATCAATTAAGTCTATTTGTTCAAGAGTCTCATTGAGGTTCTGGGTTCTTGCAGATTTTTTGTCTTGATCATCTGTCTAGGGTTGTGAGTGGAGTATTAAAGTCCCCAGTTATGATAGTGTTGGAGTCAATCTCTTTTTTAAGTTTGTCTAGAAGCTGCTTTACAAACGTTGTTTCTCCTGTATTGGGTGCATATATGTTTAGGATGGATAGTTCTTGTTGATGGATTTAACATTCTATCATTATATAGTGACTTTCTTCATCTTTTTTCATTTTTGATAGCTTAAAAGGTATTTTGTCTGAGATTAAGATTGCAACTCCAGTTTTCTTTTGTGTTCCATTTGTCTGTAATTTTGTTTCCCATTCTCTTACTTTGAGTCTGTGAGTGTCCATTCTGGTGAGGTGAGTCTCTTGGAGACAATATATTGTTGCCTCATGATATTTTATCCATTTTGCTATTCTATGTCTTTTCAGTGGTACAGTTAGTCCATTCACATTCAGGCTAAATTTTGAAATGTGAGGGTTTCTCTTTGTCATGAGTTTCTTATAGAGTTGTTGTTGTACTTGTTTGTTGTTTTTCCTTTGCTTTTTGGGTTGGTTCATTTGTGTTTTCAATCTTTTTCCTGTACTCTTGTGAAGAATATTGTTGCTCTTTTTCCCTTTTTTTCCATGTTTAATTCTTTCTAAGAGTTTCTTGTAGAAGTGGTGTGTAGGCAGTGCAAGTTCTTAGGGATTGGATGTCTGGGAAAGATCTTAATTCTTCCTCACTGGTGAAGCTTAGCTTGGCTGGGTAGGTGATTCTTGGTTGAAATTGTTTGTCTTTGAGAAATTTGAATATTGGGCTCCAAACTCTCCTATCCTGAAGTGTTTCTGTAGATAAATCTGCTGCTGTTCTGATTGGTCTTCCCTGGTAGCTCATCTGATCTTTTTCTCTTGCTGCTTTTAGGATATTTTCTTTTATACCTACTTTGTTCAGGTGAATTATTATGTGCTTAGGAGTTGGTCTTCTTATTTGTTGTCTTGCAGGGGTTCTCTGAATCTCTTGTGTTTGAATTTTCACATCACTGATGAAGTGAAGGAAGTTTTCTTGAATAATTTCATTGAATATTTGTTCCAGGGTGGTCTCTAACTCTGTTTCTGCCTCAGGAAGTCAAATTACTCTTAGGTTCATTCTCTTGAAGTAATCTCTCTTCTCTTGAAGATTTTGTTCTGTCTTTTTAAGCTTCTTTTATGTTCTTGACAGTTTGGTTTGGTTCTATATTTTGGTCTTCAAGTTCTGAGATTCTGTCTTCTACTTGGCTAATTTTACTTCCATGCTTATTAGTTTGCTATTTATTTCAATCACAGTATTCTTTACTGCTGTTACCTCAGTTATCAACTCCTTCCTATTTTCCTCTTGTCTCTCCTCAATTCTTCTTATTCTCTCTATTAATGTGTTGATGTTTGTGTTTGTAGTATGTGACTTGTCATTCTGGGGTCTCTTTATTGTTTTTGTCCTGTAGTCTGCTTTCTCAGTGTCTGAACTTCCAGGGTTCTGTGTGAGACCCATATTCTTCTTTTGGTTTTTCTTCATTTGTGTAGATTTTCCTCTCCACTCCCTCACACCTTCTTTAATTCTGTTGTTCAGAGATGGTGGGGTGTCTGTTACTTCTGTTTGCTCAATCACCTATTCTTCCTTGTGTGGATCCTCTAGCTTTGTTCAATTCTGAAAGTGGACTGTGGTTTGAGGGCTGTACTTCTTTGCAGTTTTGAGATTTAGTTTAGAGGGGAGCTGTGATTCACAATCTATCTACAGATTCCAGCATCCACCGCCAGGTATATGGGTACCCTGGAACCCACTTCCCACTGCTTTGTAATCTGTCCATGCAATGGGAGTATAGGTTTGCTCCCTGAAAACAAAATGAGATAAGAAAAAGGAAAAGAATTGAACAAGGAAGGAGGGGGGAAAACAGGAAGGTGGAGAGAGAGAAGAATAAGAGGGAAAACAGAGAAACATACCGACTAACAAATGAAAAGAGACACAAAGACAGTAAAGAGTAAAAAAACTAAAACAAAAAACAAACAAAAATAAGCAAATCAAGCAGACAAAAATAAATAAATAAGTAAATAGATAAATAAATAAAAGAAAGGAACCAAGCTCACTCTGAGATCATTCCTATAAGTCCAACATTCTTTCACCTCTGATCTCTAGCTATCAGCACAGGCTGGTAGGGTTGCTCACAACTAGGGTCAGATAGATACCCAGGCCAGTTGTGGAAGAAGGGTGGATCATATCTGGACTCAACCAGCTTGTTGCCTGTCAAGTCTGCCGTTCATATCTGACCTTTCTATGTCTGATTTAGCATGGGAGTAGGGCTTCTGTCTCTCCCAGTTTGATGCGATTAACTTAGGTCCCAAATTGGAGACTGGTTGGAGTTGGGTGGGGCAATGCAGGTCTCTGCCTGGTCTGGGAGCTCCAGCTGATTTCTGGTTCTGCGCAGCTGGAGGCCAAGCTGTGGGAGGCAGAGTGCGAGAGAGCTGGACGCTGCAGGTCGACATGGTGTGGGGTGACTTGGGTTGGGGTGGGGCAGTGCAGCCAGTGAGGGAGCCCAGAGTTCCACGGGCCGGGAGTCAAGGGCCGCCCCAGGCTGGGCAGCGGTGGCAGCAGTGGTGGCTCGGGGTGGGGTGGTGCAGCCAGTGAGGGAACCCAGAGCTCCACAGGGCCAGTAGCCAAGGGTCAGCCCGTGTGGGGGGGCAGAGGCTGCGACTATGGCAGCCAAGTGGTGTGTGGGACCCAGGGTATCCAGCCCTCGAACCGAAACAGCTGGTGGGGGGAAGGGAGAGTGTTTACGGACACTCGGTTTTGCAGAGGATCTCACAGTCCCATCTGTCCTGTCACCATCTGGCCGGAAGCGACCATACCACTTTTTTTTTTAATCCAGTCTAGCTTCGATGGGCAGCATGATTGGTTCCATGTTTTTCTATTGTGAATAGAGCTATAACAAACAATCATGTGCAGGTATCTTTTTTGTAGAGTGATTTGAGTTCCTCCGGGTATATTCCCTATAGGGAGGATTGCTGGGTTCTATGAATGGTCAATTTCTAGTTCTTTCAGAAATTGCCACACTGTTTTTCAGAGTGGTCGCACTAGTTTGCATTCCCACCAGCAGTGTAGAAGTGTTTCTTTTTCTCTGCATCCTCGCCAGCATCTGTTGTTTTTTGTTTTATGAATGATGGTCATTCTTACTGGGGTTAGGTGGTATCTCAGTGTGGTTTTGATTTGCTTTTCTCTGATGATGAGTGAGGCTGAACACTTTTTCATGTGTCTGTTGGTGCCCATATCTCTTCTTTTGAGAGCTGTCTATTCATGTTTTTTGCCCACTTTTTAATGGGGCTGTTTGTTTTTTTCCTTTCAGTGCATTTGCGTTTCTTGTAGATCTTAGATGTTAGGCCTTTGTCGGATATAAAGTTGGCAAATATTTTTTCTCATTCTGTGAGCTGTCTTCCTGCTCTCTTGATGGTTTCTTTTGCTTTGCAGAACCTCATCAGTTTAACGAGGTCCCACTTATCTATCTTATTTCTTATGGTAAAAATTCTTAATTCTAATATGGTTTCACGGAACACTGCCTCCAGTGAAGCCTTAGAGGATAAAACCACATCTACGAAAACTATTTTTCTTTATGCGGAACAAACATCCTTTGAGTAAATTAGACACTTCTTCACCTTAAGAAATAAAACTTCAGACTTCCCACGATCACCCAAAAAGTAATTTTTTTCATTCTCCCCTCTTTTAAATTATCCTAAATATTTCAGCTTCTTAGAGTAAACTGACTTCCCCAGAACTAGTTATGTTTTTGAAATTACTTTTTTCTCCCTTCAAATAATTTCCATTTATTATTGAACGCTATCACAAGGTTTCTATCCTGGGTAATTTTTCTTCTGCAGCTTTCTGAATTTAAATACAATAGTTACACTGAGCAGCCTGCATCCTGAGACCAAGGGGTGATCTCTGCACCCCTTTGAAACTGGCTTTCTTTTGCTCAGAGAGGATATTCCAAGTGTACAATACCAGAGACACAGATGCCTCACTCCCACACTGGACCAAGCACAGATATAAGGAATCGTAGCAGGAGGCCTAGTGGCAGACAGTTTGGGAGTGTTTCCTGGGAAGATCTGCTGGAGTGAACTGAATGGTAGCAATGAGAGCTGCAGAGGGAACACAGAAAAAGAACCTGAGCAGGCTCCCTCGGAAGCTGCAGGGAGAACCCACCCTGAGTTTGGGTGGTGCTCCAGAGCCTTGCCACCAGGTCCCTAAATTCA
Organism: Tarsius wallacei; assembly: GCA_963574415.1. Classification (NCBI taxonomy): domain Eukaryota; kingdom Metazoa; phylum Chordata; class Mammalia; order Primates; family Tarsiidae; genus Tarsius; species Tarsius wallacei. The sequence goes on from CAUYQG010208018.1 coordinate 57,100, forward strand.
AAGACTGGCCATTGCTGGGAAGGGAGTGATAGCTCCTAGCAGAGAAACTGAGCAGACTCTCTAACGCCTGGACAGAGAAGTGCTCCAGGGCAGCCTCTATGGAACAGGAGAACTGCATCTTGAGACCAGGCACTGATTCTGCATTGCATGGGGGCTGCTCTTTGTGACCTCAGAGTACATTGCCCTAGTGCACAATCCCTGGCAGTAAAGGCATATGTGGAACCCCAGATGGTCCAGTTTCCATCCTGAGCCAGCTGCTGGGCAATAGACACAGACAGCAAAACCGAGAAGGAGGCTGGTGGTGGTGGTATCAGTTTTTTTGCTTGATTATCTCATTTGGTTGCTTTATTTGTTGGTTGTTTTTCTCTTTTCTTTCCTTCTTATGTTTATCTTTCTTTGTTCTTTCTCTGTTGTGTGTCTTTCTTTATTTTTTCTTTTTCTATTTTCCTCCTTATCCTTTCTCCTCCTTTCCCTTCCCCCCCTTCTCCTCTCTCTTTTCCCTTTTATGCCATGTCTTGGACTCAGGAGCTATGCAAGCATACCCACTGTTAGGTCATATTGTGCAGAAATGAAGAGCAAGTTTCAGCTGACCCATTCATTCATCAGATAAGCAAACACTATGACCTCCCAATAGGTTCAAAATCCATGCAGCTCCCCTCTTTCCCCCAAGCAAGTGCTCAAAACTCAAGCCCAGCTCAAGGAAGGACAAAAAGTAGAGCAAATATCAGAAGTGACTGCTTCTCCACTTTCCACTGAGCAATGAAATTAAAGAGAAAGATAG
>CAUYQG010208020.1:0-30083 GCA_963574415.1 Tarsius wallacei
GGCGCGCGCTACCACACCCGGCTGATTTTTTTATTTATTGTAGAGATGAGGTCTCGCTTGCCCAGGCGGGTCTCGAACCCGCAGGCTCAGGCAATCCACTCACCTCAGCCTCCCAAAGTGCGGGATTACAGGCTGAGCCACCGAGCCCGGCTAAAATTGTTTTAATTAGCAGGAAAACTCATACAATATTTAACATAAAACAAATATATATTAATAAAAGTTCTGAAGCCAGCCTTAATTTTCAAACCAAACCACTCATGAAAAAAAAATGTAGGCAATGTTGCAAATTTGGGGAAGAAAACAAACCATTATATCTGATAGAGGATTTACCTTGTGCCAAGCACTGCTGTAAATACTTTAGCAAAGAATTTAGCTTTTTCACAATTCTATGAGTTATACATTTTAAAGATGAGAAAACTTAGATACAGAAAAATTAAGTGTCTATCTTATGATGGCTCTTCTCATAGCACTAAGAACTAGAATTTGAACCCCCAGAGCTCATCCTTAACTACTGTATTCTACTGCTTCTCCCTTGATATAATTATATTACATAGAAGTCATAAAATTAGATTGTATATGAACAAATATGTCACTCACTGATTATAATGACTATTACTGGGTTAAATTCCCCTTTTGAATGGCAAAGACTATGAAATGATTTCAAATTAAATGTATTGTTTGCTTAACTCAAACATTCCATACACATGAAATTGTATGAGATTAAAGTTAAGATAAACAATAGAATCAAAGTTGTCATGGAATTCTACTAATCTCCTTGCATTTCTAGAGAGAGAAGGAAGTTGCTCCAGCTGTTGGCTGGTTCCCTTCCACTCCCTCGTGTGCAGATCTCTATCCAGGAGAAAATTATTTGAACAGTGGGATGCAAGAAAGTGACTTCTAATGAATTTCAATTATCACATTCATCAGTTTCCCATATTGCAATGTAAGCAGGAAGGACTTGCTCTATTCTCTTATGTCTTCAAGAGCCTGTCTGTGCTTTACCACTCCAGGGCTTCACATATTTCTACCTCTGGGAGGTCGAGGTGGTACTCTACACAGCTTTCCAGTCTTTGGCTCATTGGGTACCATGGTCATTCCCTTCTCCAGTACCAAGATTCTACAATTCATGGAAAAGGAAATTCCATTTTGCTCTTAGGCACAAGACTAGATCTCCATAATAAAGCCACTGTTCTCGGGACTCATCGAGGTCTGTTCGCCATTGATTAGGGACCCAGAGGAGAAGACATGTAAGTATTGACCTCCCTTTTGATTCCAAAAACACGGTGGGATTTTAATAAACTTATTTAAGAAATTGAGATATTAAGAACAAAAAAGACCAAGGATTTAAATAATAAAAAAGTAAGAAATGTGATTGCATAGCTAGAGATACAAAATAGACAAAGATATGGAGCTGCTCTTTTTATCAAAGTCAATACAATATTCAAAAATGAATTGAAATGTTATAAAAATCTACTGTGTACAGTAGTCTTCCCATATCCATAGGAAATTTGTTCCAAGACCTCCGCTGGATGCCTGAAACCTCAAAGAGTACCAAATAGTAAAATACATACTTTTTTTCCTTTGCATACCTATGATAAAGTTTAATTTATAAATTAGGGACAGTAAGATATTAATGACAATAACTAATAATAAGATAGAATAATTTTAATAATATCCTTTAGTAAAAGTTATGTGAATGTGGTCTCTCTCTGTCAAAATATCTCACTTTACTGTACTCGCCTCGCACTTCCTGTGACCTGTCGATCTGATCACTGATAGCTATTAAGTGACTACCAAGCAGGTAGCATTTGCAGCATGGATGCACTGGACAAAGGGATGATTCATATCCATGATGGGACAGAGCAGGGCTGCACAAGATTTCAGCACACTATTAAGAATGGTGCACAATTTAAAGCTTATCAATTGTTTATTTCTGGAATTTTCCATTTAATATTTTGGACAGCTTTTGACTGCAGGTAACTGAAACCATGAAAAGCAAAACCACATATGAAGGTGGACAATTGTACTTACCTCCCAGTAAAACTTTTTATTTTGAAAGAGGAAAAATTACCCCAAGTCCATATATAGAATAACCCAGAAACCAAAGAATAGCCTCTGTTTCCAAAAAAATTTAGCATTTAAAAATATAGAACAAATTTTTTAAATATTTAGATTTTTTAGAAATCAAAGGTAAAATAAAGTCTCTTTGAATATAAGCGTGACTCAGTACATTGTCCATTCATACCTGTAAGATATGGCCAAAGAAGTACTGTAAGAAACAATTGTAGCCTTAAATGCATTTGCTTAAAAAAAAGAAAAAAAATAAAAATACTGTATTAAAATAACTCTCAATTTCAGAACTCCAAAATAAACCCCCAAAAAAGTTTATAGACGAGTCTAGAGAAATGCATGAAGCTAAGATATAAAATAAGAAGCTAATATACCAAGTGTTCCCTCTGATTGAAGGGCTCATACCTACCTGACCCTTCACTAAAGAGCTCTCTGAGCTGAAGGTCTCAGCCTTGCCTGGTAACTTCATAGAGGCTCTCTCTGAAGCTAGAAGGTTAAGACCTACCTAAATCATCACAATGCTTTGGTGGCATTCCATGCCTCAGTGATGATGAACTCACTGCCTCAGAAGTAGCTCACTCCATCTTTCCTCAGTTCTACTCAAAACATTTTTTGTCGAATGAGTTGCACTCTGGCAGTTCTTATCCTGCCAGATGTATGTGGGGAGGCAGAAGTGGTGTCTCCTTGGTGAGACTACGACACAAAGACCCACAGATTGTACCCACTGCAGAGAGACTAGAAAGGAGGAAGCAGGGCTGGAGGAGTTGCCCTCAGGAACTTCTGTGTACCTGAGCTGCTCCCCCAGCATCAGTCAGTGACAGCCATCCCCCTCCCACCCCCACCCCCTCCTGTGGCTGAGCTACTAATACTCAACTCCTCCTGCGTGTGCTTCTGCAGGAAGCACCTTGCTGAGCATAGAGTTCAAAGAGAAGATCTGGCTTCCTGGAGGAAGAAACAGCCAGGAAAAGATAAAGACCAAGACCTGCTTCTCCAAGAGACCAGGCTCTCACAGGAAAGAAGAGAACCACAACACAAAAACTGGCTTTTACCATGGGTAGTGTTATGGACTGAACTACATCTCCTCCAAAATTTATATGTCGAAGCCCTAATCACCAATGTGATAGTATTTGGATATAGGTCCTTTAAAGAGGTAAATGGTTAAAAGAGGTCATGAGAGTGATGTCATAATCTAACAGGACTATTGTCCTATAAGAAGAGGAAGAGACACAGAGAAAAGGCCTTGTGAGGACACAGTGAGAAGGCAGCCACCTGCAAGCCCAAAAGTGAAGACTCACCAAAAACCAACCGTCCCAACACCTTGATCTTGGACTTCAGAACTGTGAGAGAATTACTTTGTGCTCTTTAAACAGCCCAGTCTGTGGTACTTTGTTATGGCAGCCCTCAAGCAAAGGAGAGAGAGAAAATATATACTAAACTTATGATATTGGAATATCCACTTTTTTTACATACTATATGTTTTTTAAAAAGGTTTAATGGACCTATTCCTTTCCAAAGCCAGTGAAAACATAAATATGTATAATTAATGCTTAGCAAGCTTAAAATGTTATAAATCACAGAATATCAGAGGCGAATGAAAATTCAAGGCCATCATGTGCATAATTTGGTACTTGAGGCTTGAGTGGAAGGGAAGAGCTGCCCAGGGTGATGCTGTGCAGGTGAAGGGCAGGCACTGGTCCCAGCTCATTTCCTAGAACTGCTTGTATTAGATCTGACATACTTTTCCAGGCAGAGCCATACCCTCTCCTGGTGTATAGGAACAGAATCCATGAAGTCCATATGGAAGTTCCTCCAGGGTCTGCACTTGTGAGAACAATAGTATCTCCCACATCCTCTTGTCAGTCCACATGGCATGGCTATCTGGCCGGAGGTCGACAGGGCCCAGAGAAACTGCCTAGGAAGCAGTCCCTTGGACGGAGAGCAAAATGAAGTAAGCAGGAAACGAGAGGGATCCCCAACCTGAGGATCCCCACCATGGAGTCAGCTCACCCTTGAAGGACACTCCCAGCATGGGGTGCAAGGGAGCACAGTTCCATCCCTACCAAGCTCAGGACCTCTTCCTGCTGCCTGGCCCAGGTGCCCATCATCTATGTCGTTAGTCAAATGATTCTTTCACAAAGCAAGTAAAACCATCTAGGTATGGTTGTATGAATACCCAGTCCCACCATTCATCAACCTGGGCAACTCATTTCAACTGTATGAACCTCCATTTCTCATCTCATTCAACAAATGTTTGATGACTTATTTGATGACAGGTTTTGCAGGACACATGGCTTAGACAACATGCAACAGACATGGTTCCTTTGCAATTGCAATATATCTTACACATATGTAAAAAATATATCTTAAACAGATAAATTGTTAATGGTGTTTATTTCTGTGGAGGGAATTTAGATTGAGAGAATAGAAGGAAATTAGAGCCTGAGATCCACAATCAGATCAGCAAAAGCCTTCATTCAGTCTCTGGAGCCACCAGTGCTGTGATCTTTTGGTTCCCGACAAGGATTCTGAAACTCCACCTGCTCAACAGGCAGCCTTGCAGACAACACCAAGAAGGGGTTTGGGCTTCAGTGAATATCTGTTCTTTTTCTGGGACTATGTTTAGCTGCTCAAGCCTCTTCCCCCATGGGCTGAATATTAAGGGAATGGAGTCCAGCTAGATAAATAAACCAAGTCCCAGTGGCAGAAACCCTTCCCGGCCCCCATATCCAAGAGAAGTTTCCAGTAGAAGGACAGCCATGCTAAGCAGCTGAGGGGCCTCCTCATGTTTCAGAATTTGAGGAAGGAGGGGCCACGAGGGACAAAGGATGATCAGCCTTGTATCATATCCCAAACTGCCATTCCTCGCTGTGCTAACACCACAGGGGCCTGGGGATTCTCATTTGCAGAGGAGTACAAACGCTTGCTCACAGCTGGCTTGATCCTGGAAAACAGCAGAGGGGGAGCAGAGGACCCATGTGGAGATCCTAAGAGGCTCTGAGAAGAGGCCGCAGGAAGGCCAAAGGTTGGCTTTGTTATTAATGTGCACACAGAGCCATTGGGGGCAGACAGGCCTGTCTGGAGGAAACAAGGGCTCAGCAAAGGAGGCAACACAGTGTTTCTCTCTCAGCTTCTGGCTGTCTGATGAGGGAAAGGAGTTGGGAAGGGAAAGGTCAATGTCATAACTTGATACCAAGTTACAGCCACATGGCTTCATCAGGTGCTTATGTCACTGTCATGTAAGACATTTGTATAATGGGGACAGATGGCAAGACAAAAACCATTTAAGAATGAGTTCCCAAGGTCTTGTTGTGTTGTGTCAAGGGGATTTGTGCTCTGTCGAGAGGCTGGAGGGGTAGTGTCAAGCTGCAGAACTTCTGGGAAAGAAAATCACCAGGCTTTGTGAGGATGAACAGAAACCAAAAACATCAGCATTGCACTGCCCGCGGAACCCTGGTGGGCACCACTCATTTGCATATATTATTAGGGAAAGGGTCAGAAGTCAAAAAGGAACCTCGGTAGCAATGAAGAATGACCAAAAGCAGCAAGAGCAGTTTACAAATCTCGTTCACATGCACCACTGCACTGATGCTCCCATCCTGGTTCCCATGCCTCAATGCAACTCCCCTGAGGAGACAAGCTTCTTAATGCGTAGAGTCCTCAGACCAAGCCAGCTCCATGTCTAAGCCGCCTGCTCTGTGATGTGTTCACACCACTCCCTCCAGCCTGTTCTGGACACAAAGGCAGGGACCTCCGTGCAGTTTTCACCAGCATGGTGCCTGCAACATAGAAGCCCCAGTGAATGCTAGCTGAATGGATAAATCTATACAATCATATAGGACAAAAATGGTATCCTCATTCTTGGACAAATAAGCTGAGGCTCACTTTTTTTTCTTTCATAAGTGTAAAAACCTGGAGTTGGTCCAAGAGCTTCTGACTAAATCTTTCCACACACTACATTTGCAAACTTAAGTCATGTCCTAAATTGGGCAGACCTGCCTAGGTCATTTTTTATAAACTCACACCAAAAGTTCCCCCATGATGGTGTGTTCTAGTGCTACACTGAAAGAGAGATAGCAAAAGGAGTCAGTGACAGGCTGAGAGAACATAAGAGAAGGTGTCCACTCCCCAGGGCTCCTGAGCTGGGACTTATAGCACTTGTGAGTATAAGCTGAGAGGCAAGAGATATCACTGAATTGGGAAAGCATCAGATAAGAACCAGTAATCTACATTCTCTATGTGCCAACCACACTTCAAAGCAATTTAAAGTGTTACAAAGGTAAACCAAGGCACAGTAAAAGCTTTAAAAGTTTGAGCAAACAAGCAGCAATTCATGAATTAGGCAGCTCCCAACCAGAAGTGTTCCATCAAGGAAATGTAAGGGGGAGACTTGTGTAATACAAACACGGAAGTAAAATAAAGAAAGGTTATTTGTCCAAGAATGAGGATACCATTTTTGTCCTATATGATTGTATAGATTTATCCATTCAGCTAGCATTCACTGGGGCTTCTATGTTGCAGGCACCATGCTGGTGAAAATAGGCATACCGAGGAAATGATGTGGGTTTGATTCTAGACCACCATAGCAAAACAAATATCACAATAAAGTAAGTCACATAAGTTTTTGGTTATGTTTATGCTATACTGTAGTCTATTTAGTGTATAATAGCATTATCTCTTTTAAAAAGTGTACATAAGCCGGGCTCGGTGGCTCAGCCTGTAATCCCGCGCTTTGAGAGGCTGAGGTGAGTGGATTGCCTGAGCCTGTGGGTTCAAGACCTGCCTGGGCAACTTGGCGAGACCTCATCTCTATGATAAATTAAAAAAAAAATCAGCCAGGCATGGTAGTGCGTGCCTGTAATTCCGGCTACTCAGAAGGCTGAGGCGGAAGTATTGCCGGAGCCCAGTGAGTTGAGGCTGCAGTGGCCAGGAGTGGTCACTGCACTCCAGTCTGGGCGACAGAGTGAGACTCCAACTCAAAAAAAAAAAGTGTACATATCTTGATTTTAAAATAGTTCATTGTTAAAAAAATGCTAATGATCACCTGAGCCTTCAGTGATTCATAATTTTTTTTGCTGGTGAAGGGTCTTGCCTCAATTTTGACGGTTACTGACTAATCAGTTTGTGGTTGCTTAAGGTGTGGGTGGCTGTGGCAATATTTTAATATAAGACAAAAATGGAATATGCTACATCAATTGACATTCTTCATGAAAGATTTCTCTGTAGCATGTAATGCTGTTTGATAACATTTTATCTAAATAAAACTCCTTTCAAAATTGGAATCAATCTTCTTGAATCCTGCCACTACTTTAATGTAATATACCTTTATGTAATACTGGAGATTCTTTTGTTGTCATTTCAGCAATGTTTACAGCATCTTTACCTGAAGTGGATTCCATCTCAAGGAACCACTTTCTTTACTCATTCATAAGAAGCAACTTCTTTTCCATTCAAGTTTTATCATGATATTGCAGCAATTCAGTCACATTTTCAGACTTCATTTCTAATTCTAGCTCTCTTGTTATTTCCACCACACTAGAGTTACTTTCTCCACTGAAATCTTGAACCCATTCAAGTCATCTGCAAGGGCTGGAATCAACTTCTTCCAAACTCCTGTTAATGTTGACATTTTGGCCCCCTCCCATGAATCCCAAATGTTCTTAATGGCATTAGAATGGTGGGCATCTTTTCCAGAAAGTTTTTAATTTACTTCTTCGAGACCCATCAGAAAAATCACCATCTCTGGCAGCTATAGCCTCACGAATGTGTTTATTAGATAAGCCTTGAAATTCAAAATTACTCCTTGATTCATGAGTTGCAGAATGGATGTTGTGTTAGCAGACATGAAAACAACATTAATTCCCTTTTATATCTCCATCAGAGCACTTGAGTAACCAGGTACATTGACAGTGAGCAATAATACTTTTAAAGAATTCTTTTTTTTCTGAGCAGTAGTTCTCACCGATGGATTTAAAATATTCAGGAAACCATGTAGTAAACAGATGTGCTGTCATCCAGGCTTTGTTGTTCCAAGTACAGAGAAAAGGCAGAATATATTTAGCATAATTCTTAAGGGTCCTAGAAGTTTGGGAATGCTAAATAAACATTGGCTTCAACTTAAAGTCATCAACTGCCTTAGAAAGTCAGTCTGTCTTTTGAGGTTTTGACACCAGGCATTGACTTCTCCTCTCTAGCTGTGAAAGTCCTAAATGGCATCTTCTTTAAATAGAATGTTGTTTCATCTACATTAAAAATCTGTGCAGCTACCTTCATCAATGGTCTTAGCTAGATCTTCTGGATGGCTTGCTGCAGCTTCTGCATCGGCTTGTGCTGCTTCACCTTGCACTTTCATGTTACAGAGATGACTTCTTTCCTTAAACGAAATGAACCAACCTCTGCTAGCTTTCAACTTTTCTCCTGCTGCTTCCTTACCTCTCTCAGCATTCATAGAATTGAAGAGAGTGAGATCATGTTCTGGATTAGGCTTTGGCTTAAGGGAATGTTGTGACTGTTTTAGTCTTCTATCCACACCACTAAAACTGTTTCCATATCAGTAATATGGCTGTTTTGCTTGCTTATCATTCATGTGTTCACTGAATGCGTAGATGATGATTTTCTTTAAGACATGAATTTCCTTAATAACTTTTCCTTTTCATTCACATCTTGGCTTTTGACATACCTTCCTCACTAAGCTTTATCATTTCCAGCTTTTGATTGAAAATGAGAGATGTGTGACTCTTTCTTTCACTTGAATACTTAGAAGCTATTAAAGGGATATGAATGGGCCTAATTTCAATATTGTTGTGTCTAAGGGAAAGGGAGGCTCAGGAGAGGGAGAGAGATGAGGGAACAGTCTACCTGTTTAGTGGAGCAGTGGATAAAGTGGAACTTTATCAATGAAGTTCACCATCTTGTATGAGCATGGTTTGTATCTCCCACAAAACAACTACAATAATAACATCGATGATCACAGATCACTGATCACCACAACAGATATAACAACAATAATAAAAAGTTGTGAGAATTTCCATATGTGACAGAGAGACACGAAGTGAGCATGTCATTAGAAAAAAATGGTGCCAATAGACTTGCTTGATGCAGAGTTGCTACAAACTTTCAATTTGTAATAAATAAATAAATAAAACAATATCTGTGAAACTCAATAAAGAAGACATGAATGAAACAAGGTATGCCTGTAATTATAAGTTAGCTGGATACCTGGATGCCTCTGATTTTTTAGGCATACGTTCTGTGATTTTTGTTTGTTTTTAAGTAGGCATTTGCAAGAAATTACTCAAGTTTTGCTAATGTTTGCAAAGCAGGCAAAGTTAAGGTCATGTATAGGATTTATCTGTGTTTGTCTCCTCAGGAATTCTTCAGGCTTGGTGTCTGTTTTAATTTTCTTTGACAACAGATTATGGAAGCCACCTCTGAAATGGCCCCTACTGGTCCTCACTCAGTATGAAGGTGCGTGGCTTCTGAGGCTACAGTGTCAAACACATTGTTGCAGCCTCCCTTTGTTCTCTCGGTTGCACATTCTGGAAGCCCACTGCTATGCTGAGAGGACACCGAAGCAACCTATGGAGAGGCCCATGGACCCTTTGCCAGACATGTAAATGAGCCAGTATGAAAGAGAAAAACATAGCTTCAACTGCAAAACACATACCAAGAGAGAACTATACAACCAAGCCTTGCCCAAATCTCTGACTAACAGAAACCATGAAAGGTCATAAATTACTCTTGATATTTTATAGTCACTAATTTTAGGGTAATTTATTATGTAGCAATAAATAACCAATGTGCATTAATAACTAATTTAATCATCACAAAAACCAAGAGTACATATATTATTATCTTTATTCAATTAATGAGGAAATGGGGCAAACAGCCAGGATACACTTAGCAGAGCCAGGTTTTAAATCCATATGGTTTGCGTCTCACTGCTCTGTGCAAGACAGTAACCAAATTCATTAACACTTTTTATAAATGAAAAATTCAGTTTCTCAGTTGAACAAGTCACATTTCAAGTGCTCAATGTGGCTTCAAAAGAAATTGGAAAGAGAGAATATAGGATATTTTCATCATTACAGAAAGTTTGATTGAACTGTGCTGGTTTAGAGCATGTGCTATTAGCCACTAAATCCACCAGATAAAAATAAATTGGAGCTCCTTGCTTGAATTCACTCAGGAGTTTGCCAGTTTTCGCTGGTCCTGCAGTATAACTGATTGTAGGATACCAAGAAAGGGCTCTAGGCATTCAAAGATTCATTCCCCACTCTGGATACACCAGGTTGGAAGAGATGCATGGAGAGCCTCAACCTCCTTCCCATCCTCTCTCAAGTTCCCTGGCATTCTTCTTTTCATTCAACACCCTAAGCTCAGTATATCAGAATACCACCCGTGGCCTAGGATGCTCTTCTCTCAGGCTCATCACTGTTTAGTTATCTGTTCATTGATCACTCACCCAACCGAGGCCCAATGCTGGACCTTGCAGACACTAAGAATAGGATACATCCTCTTGTTTCATGGATCTCACTGTCCATTGGGAGGTTTCCTATAGGTTGGTGCTGTGCTCTGCAATAGAGGAATCTCTGAGGAGTTACAGACAGACAGAGACTGGGACAGAAAACATGCATCTACCAGAAGGTGTCCAGGAAGGACACACAGAAAGACGTCATTTAAACTGGTAAGGCATATGGAGGCCCTGACAAACAGTGGAGAAAGTCTAGGGAGCTTCCCACAGAGAATGCCTTTAAAGAGCACAGTTTTGTTTGGGAGCAAGAAAGAGTCTGAGGGCACCACAATGACAAGATGGTAAAGGAGATCGATGCCAGGCTCTATAGGACCTCAAATGCATGCTAAAAAATGTGGACTTTGGCAGCTTCTCTCGCCCATGCCAACTCTGGCATGTCTCTCTGTCTCTCCTCTTTTCCTTCTCTAATAAACTTTGTTTGAAAACTTTAAGAAAAAGAAAATGTGCACCTTATGTAAGAAAGAGAATATGTTGCCTTTGCATTCATCTTTACATTTTGGAAGCTGCATTCGGATCTAACATCTACCTGATAGTCAATGCACAGTGGAAGGTGACTGGGACGGCCAAGATCATTTTTCTGTGACTCCTCCACTTGGAGCCCACTGACTCCAAACTTGACTCAAGTGTGTGGCAGAGAGCAGCATGTAGGAAAATGTCAGGGATTGTCAACTTGGATGCAGAGGAACTCTGATAAGTCTATAAATGGGGTCAGTTCACTGAAAACAATTTTCCAAATGCCAATTCACAATCTACATCAGGTGAATATCTTAAACAGGGTGAGGTCAGTTGCTGCAACTGCTTTGCCAACAGAGGTAGGGTTAGGGACAAAGTCCTGTGCAAAGGCAGTGGCAGATACTGGGTCAGGATACAGAGCCATAAAGGGGGCATGATAGCAAACTGCCTTTAAAGGAAAGCCTCCCATTCACATTCAAAACGGCATATGAAAATGCAGAAGAAAATAAATCTTGGAATAAAACTTCAGTCAATCAGTGAGCAGGTCATTTAGTGATCTGCAATTTTGGTCACTTGATTCTCAATGATCTAGCCATTGGTAAATTTTTTTTCAGTGAATTAATCTGCTTCCAGAAAAAGGCCCTAGGCAGAGATCTATACCTGGGCCTCCAGCATGTTCACTCTGGTTACCTATCCAGGTGTAAGAAATTTAGAGAAAACTGAATTTACTCAACTCTCCAAAGTTCCTCTCTTTCCTTACCTCACTGTTCAAATCCTCTGCACAGAAGGCTGAGGTCATTCTTCATATGTTTAAGCCTTTCCATCTTCACTAAAACTTCCAGTCTTTGGATTCTCTCTCACTCTCTTGCTGTCACCTCACCCTCCTGCTCATTCTTGCTCTTTCTTCCTATAAACAATGATATAAATTACCACTTAGCTTGATCTGCTTAGCATATTCCCTGGTCTTTATGGAGACAGTGTGCTCTGTAATGGATCGCCTTTGCACAAAGGAGCAATCCCAGTAATTAGGCGCACTTTGATGGAGAGTGCAAGCACCATAACTCAGGAGATCATAAGCATTTCTACTCTGGTGAAGTTCAGTTTAATGCAAAAGAAACATGTGTTTCCTGTCCCCTATTCTAAATCGATTAGGCTATTTGTCTACTTTAAACACTCTATAAATTACACACATCCTCCAAAGATAGGGATGAGGTTGGGTACTTGATGTATGCTTTTTCCTATGGCTTGAATCCATCACTGTCACCCATAAGGCCCCTTAGCTTTCTCTTGAGTGGATGGAGGCCTCATAATTCTCTGATCTACTCCATTTTCTCTGACACTCCTTAGGATCCTTGTTCAGACAATTTGGCCAGAGAATTATGGCTGACTTTCAGAAGGAATGAACTAAAGTCTAAACTTGGACTGTGTACCCTATATCTTATGGTTTGTTAGAACAATCATAAAATTCTCTCCAATTTCTCCTTTTACTTTGCTCATTATAAGAGATTTTGCAAGGGAAAAATCAAAGAAGGTAGGTTAGGTATAGATACTTATGGCATACAATTATGCACCATTTTTGACCAACTTAGCACAACTGAATATTAGGGGAAAAAACTATCTTGTTCTAATCATCAGTTTCTCTAGTATACAAGCCTTCGTGAAGGGTGAAGACCTTTTGGGATTTTGAATCTCCAGCTGGCAGGTTCCCTCTACTTCTCGAATCTTTCTAGGAAAATTGTAGCCTAGAAATCAATTAGATTCCATTTTATTATAAATCAATTAGTTTCTGCTTTTGTTTTCAAAAGCTAATATTTGTTCTCATGACCACCCACAAAATTTGATAATAAAAGAATATCTTAGCTGAAAATGAAATAAGAGCTCAATGAATTCAAGCCCCTTATTTTAGAAATAGGCTGTAATTGGCAAGGGGTAGCAACTGAGATGAAAATTGAACTAATATTCTTGAATATTGGCTCAATTTGTAGAGGTTAGAAAATATAACAAAGTTAGGATTAAGAATTCTAGAATAACTAGAACTATATGGCATCGCACAGAAGTTTCAGCAAATGCATTAAGTTAAGAAAAATAAATTGAAGCTATAACTTTGAAAACAAGAGAAAAAACTTTTATTAAATTGAAAGAATGATGTACCTAGAATAGCAAGAGAAGTAACTTATTAAATAGTAAAACTGTAATAGAATTCAGCAAGAGAGGTGATTAATAAAAAGAATGTCATACAAAAATCAACACCTTCTAAACTAAAAGACAATAGAAGTTCCCATAAGACTCCTAAAAATTACTAACAAGATATATATGGCATATATAAATAACACAATCATACATCATTTAAAGATATAAAAGACATGAATCATTGGTAAATAAGCTATGTTTCTCATTAACAGTCCTCATACTGTAAAAATATCAATTCTACCAAATCAGTTAGTAGATTGAATACACTTCAATCAAGATTCTCACAAGATATTTTATAAAACATGGTAAGTTGATTATAAAGTTCTTCTAGACTAGAAAACACATAAGTATAACCTAAAAAATTGAGAAAGAAGAATTATGAAGAGAGGCTTACTGTTTCAGGTATCAAAATGTATTATGAAAAAAATACTGATGGAGAAATTGTTAATTAGCCAATGAGGCAGAAAAAAGTAGAAATGGATCCATGTATAGTGTATTCCAAAACTAGTATATCAAAACAATGGGGAATTTATAAAGTATGATAAATAAACACTTGAAGGATAATAAGGGAATACTATGAACAACTCAGGACACATAAATTTGAAAACTTAGATTTAATGGACCAATTCCTTGAAAAACACAAATTACCACAACTCATTTATTATGAATAAATCATTTGAATAGCCCATAACTATAAAGAAAATTTAATTTGTAATTTTAAAACCCCCCAAAAGAAATATTCAAGTCCAGATTAGAAATTCTTCCAAATATTTAACAAAAAATTAACATCAACTCTACACATGTTTTCTAGAAAATAGAAGAGGGCACACTATCAAAAATTAAAACTTTTGTTAGGAGAATAATAAGATAAGCTACCTAAAAACCAATATTCAACAAAGGATTAATATGTAGAAAATATAAAGAAGCTTCAAAACCAACAGTTAAAAAAAATCTAATTCAGAAGTGCACAGAAGACACAAAGTGGCATTACAATAAAGAGGATTTACAGATGTCAAATAAACAGATGAAATGACATTCAGTATTAATTAGTCTTTAGAGAAATGCAGATTAAAAACACAAGGAGATAACACCTATCAGAATAACTAAAATAAAAATAGTAACAGCACCAAATGCTGTCATGGATGCAAAGAAAGTGGATCACTCATACATTACTGGTAGAAATGCAAAATCATTTCATCACTCTCAAAAATAGTGTGGCAATTTTTTTTAAAACTAAGCATGCAACTGACATATGACCCAGTGATTACACTTTTAGACATTTAGTCTAAAGCAATGAAGACTTAAATTCACATGAAAACTTGTTTGCAAATATTTAGCAGTTTACTCATGATAGCTGAAAACTATAAACAACCCAGATGTCCTTCAACAGGCAAATGGTCAAATAAATGGGATACTATATATCCACTTTTATTGCCAAGATATTACTTGGCAATAAAAGAATCAAACTATTGATACATACTTCAGGCTGGATGAATCTCTGGAGAATTATGCTACTGAAAAAAAAAGTCAATCTCAAAAGATTACATACCAAGGATTAAGAAGAGTGGAAGCAGAAGGAAAAGTGGGTGGGATTATGAAAGGGCAACATGAAGGATCCTTGTGGTGATGGAAATTCTCTGTATCTTGACTGTATTGATATCAACAGATTGCAGTATCAATATTGTACTTCAACTCATGGCATCATGGATGTATTTAACCATTGAGGATTAGAGTAATAGGAATGGGCAAGAGTAAATAGAATCTTTGTGTATTATTCTAATAACTATGCATGAATTTATAATAATCTTAAAATAAAAAGCTTAATTTTAAAAAGGAAAAAAATGTTTTTAATCCTATAGGCAGATGGAAACAAAAAATAAATTGATGAATAAGTGAATACTCTATTAATTCTTTCCACTACAAATGGTCTTTTATAAACTCGTTAGTCTATCCTGAATGACTAGCCAATATAATCTACTTCTATCCATAATCAAGGTAGAGTTATCACCATCCCAGTAAACTTTACACTCTGTTCAATTCACTTCTACCTATACCAAGTTTCAATTAATGTGTTATCTCAAAAAATCTACACCAGCTTGTGGCCTGAAGCAACATGACGGTAGTCGTAATCGTTTCACCATTGATCACTAAAAAAATCTAATAAAACTCCTTGAAAACTTAATTGGAAACAAGAAATTGTTTGGCAATATTTGTTGAAAACCTCTACCACAATATTGCCCAAATCAAAGTGGAAGGAACAGTCACTCAACAATTCAATTTCAAGCCTAAACTCAATATCATCCAACTTCTCTTTCACTTATGTCTAAATATATGATTCCTGTTTTAGACAAATTGGGTATGTGAATATGAGCCACAACACACAGGAAGAGGAGCTCCACCCCACCAGTCCTCTGCTAATGACAAGGTTTACTATAATGAACCAGAAGAGACCCTGAGGGGCAGCTGGTCCTGTGGACTAATCTTGTACTGAAAGAAGAGTAAGACGTCAGCTTGACTGAAGCCCCCCTGTTGCCCTTGACAGATTCTCCACAACATTCTATTCAATGTATCCATGGACATCTACTTGGGATATATTTGCAGTACATATAACCTGTCAACCCCAGTCAGAGACAAAATTCTGCCAGGGCTAGCCAGCCGATGAACCCAAAAGTTAAACTTGATTGATATCGTAGCTTCTATGCTGTGGATCTAAAGCTTGAATCCCTAGTACTTGACCAGCCACTTGAGTTGACTTCAGCCTTCTTTCCCCAGGAATCATCTTTCATCTACCTGAAAGCCTGGTGATGGCCTGCTTGCGTGCAAAGGTTGGACAACTCTCCATTTAGAGAGGAATCCATCAAACTTCACAATTTCCATAACAGAAAATTAGACCAATGATGGTGAAAACATTAATAGTCAGTCTGCTCCTTCAGTGCCCCAAGTCAATGAGAACTAAGCATGAAGTATTAACCTGCCCCTCTGTCATATGAAAGGGTGCCGCCCTGTGGCCCTAGCATTTGGCCTGCATGTCCCTACCCCATTCAGTCACTGCCTTGCTCCCAAACACTACTGAATAGGTTCTGTTCTGTCTCTAATTGTATATTCTAGTTTCCATTTGGCTGTGATCCCATTTATCTGGCCTGTCCCCACCTCCCTTTTTTCTAGGGCTGAAACCCGATTCCTTTACCTCCCAGCTACTGACAACTAAAGATGTTATCACTCACCTGACTTTGAGTTTTGCCAGTTCTCCAAGATTTAAGATCATGTTTCCAGGATGTTGTGAGACAGAAACTCCTGTTGATTTTTCTGCACTCAAGTAACCAAACACACACACACATGCACACACACACACACGCACGCGCGACAGAGAAAGAATAATTCTGAATTAGAATCACCTTGAACAACCCTGGACAACAGGGATATTCAAGTCAATTCAACAAAGATGTGTTGAGTTTCTACATGTGTCTGGCACTTTTTCAGCTGTTGAAATTGTAACAATTAATGTGACACAATTCCTGCCTGCCTGACACTTGTTGCTAATTGGGAAAACATACATATACATACAGTAATTTAATATTGTACATAATATAGCTGGATGATTTAATAAGACAAATTTGTGACTCATTGAAAGTAATGCATGGATCCTCCCAGAGGAGAGCAGAAAGTGAGGACAGGGATGTTGCAAGAGCCAGAAAAGGGAGAGAGTCCTTAACACTATAAAGGGCATATCTAGTGGGATTGTATGAGTAGCAGGTACCTGCAGTAGCCTACTCCCAGCACCTGGGAAGGTGATAGGACTTCTGAAGGAACGCCCTGTGACATGACTTCAGGCCCCAAAAGAGAATCCCACACCCAAGCCTGGGGTAGAAACCTATTACTTTGCCCACCAGAAGGCAGGCAAAAGTCCACATGGATTTAGACAAGAGGTAAATCTAAGGTGATCAGCACAGGCCATGAATAGAGTCCTCCCAGATACCCTCTTTAAACTAAGACACACCCCTACTCACTCAAGGCTTCATCGAATTTGATTTGGTGGAACAAACCCCAGTTGTAGAGATGATGGGTTTTTCTGCCAGCCCTAGCAGCAGTGGGGCTCAAAGCTGATTATAATTAATTTGATTTTTAAAAATCAAACTCTATGACTATGATGTATATGAAAGATTTTTTAAAATCCTCCACAGTGATAAGCACAGGGTATAGAAGAAATATGGTGAAAGGAACTGTACATAGTTGTGGAATTCAGTGAAAGCTTTATGAAGAAATTGATGGGTAAACTGAGTATTGAAGGGGCATAAAGGGAATCCAAGTGAAATGAAGCAGATGTTGGGAGTGGGGGATGCTGAAGTGAAAGTTCAACAGAAAGCCCCCAGCAGATCTGTCTCTGAGACCATGTCCACCGCTCTCTTAGGTTTAGCCCACTGCTTCCTTAGCTTCTATTTGCAAACAGCTCCTGATACCTCGCAACATGTTTGTATGGCCCACTTTGGCCCTCTGGCTCCTGTTCGAGAACTTCCCAAGAACCACTACAAAAAGAGTGTCTTTTACATTGCTATTAATTCAGCACTCTTAATCTTCCATCACCCCTAGGATGATAGGATACTCAAACTGAAGGTGGCTTAGCAACAACTTGGTCCAAAGTTGTCCTTTTGCAGATGGGGAAATTAAAGGCCAGAGATGGAAAATGACCTATCACTTGTCACACATCTAGAAAGGGACGGAGCTGGAATCTGCATCCAGGTCCCCTGATGGCTAATCCTGTGGGAAGGGTGACAAACTGCTTTGCAGAACTGCAAGAGGACAGTATTCACCTTGTATTCTATGGGGATTGGTCCTCAAGTGCCCTCAGAGTTACGTGATGCAGGGACCCTGAGAACTTACTGCACTATCCCACACAAAGGGCATGGACTTGCAACAGCTTCTTTCAGGTGCCCATGCCCACTGTGTTGGAAATTCATGATTATGTGGCAGGAAATGACACCAGGCATTCCCATCCCAGGGAATCCCTGTCAAGGAAAAGCATTACACGTGAGCAACAGAAAAGAGTTCAACAGGGGAAGGAATCAGAGAACACTGTTTCCCTCCTTGTTCTAACAACCCCCTCCCACTCACACCTTGAATCTTCTCATGTCCAATTATCTGCTACTCTCATTGAGAGACCATGAGACAGAATAAGCATTTGAAGGAGACGTCCCAGAACATAAGCCAAGGGCAGAAAATGTATTCTTGTCACCAAAGCAGCATAGGCCAAAGGAAGCCTTTTAACTGCCCCCTTCTGGGCATGGCCAGCAGCCACTACCCTGCACGCTAACCTCCACCCCCAGGTGGCAATCACAACGGTGCAATGGTTGAATGAAAAAGCATCTTTAAAAATGTACCTTTCCTAAGAAGGGAGAACTTGAGAGGCTTAGAATATTGGAGATAATAAAAACTGTCTTGGTAGAGAAGCTGATAAGGAGAAAAAGGAGAAGAGGGACTTGTGAACAGTGTGAAGGAGTTACAAGTCCCAGAACTCAGGCAGATAAGAGCTCTCCTGCCAAAGGTGACTACTGGCTGAGCTGGAGAAGGGAGCTTGGTGACAACTGACTTATGCTTGGACTACAAACACTCTCGAGAGTTTTCAAACTAAAATAAAAAGTAGGCTAGCCAGCCCATTGCCAACTGGAGATTTTCCAGAAATGGGCTTTTCAAATACTCCCCCCACCCAAAAAAAAATCTGAAGATTTTATGTCCTAAGCTAGTTTCATGCTAAAGTTACCCTAAAAAGAGACGCTAGACTGCTGTCCTCATTAGGTAGTTATAATTTCCTGTTCCATCTGCTGCTCCATTTACTATTTATATTCAAATAAGAGGGGGTGTGAACTTCAGGCGGCAGGCCTGGCAGAACATGGTAAATGAGGAAGCCTGAGTCTTACAGAGCTGCCACACACCATGGCCAGGGCTTCTAAAGAGGTAGAAGGAACTTGAAATGTGATAGTATTAAAGCATGTCAACAAAAGTTCTTTGACACTTCTGTCCAAAAGTGAAGTCTATTTCCCCTTCTCTCAACTATGGGAGAGTTTTAGTGACTTGCTCCTAACTAATAGAATGCACTGCAAGTAATTTGCAAGGCTAGATCATAGAAGGTGAGAGATGATGCACCTTCTACCTGGTGTTCTCACTTTCTCTCTCTCTCTCTCTCACTTTCTCTCCCCCCCCCTTCTCTCTCTCTCTTTCTTTCTCTCTTTCTCCCTCTCCATCAGGATGTTGGCACTTGGCCCCCAGTCACTACCTTAGGAGGAAACCATGTAGCCCCTTGGAAAAGCCACAAAGCCACACGTTGGTGAGAGGGTGTAAGCCTTCAGATGACTGCAAACCCGGCTTTTGAGCTGCCCCAGATGGTGCTGAGTAGGACAGAGATGAACTGTCCCTGACCAAATTGCAGATTCATGAGCAAATTAAATGTTGTCACTTATTTCAGCTACTACATTTTGGAGGTCTCAATTTTGTATTTGAGTCTCAATTTTGTATTTGAAAACTGAGACCCCAGAGAGGCAGCACGTGGTCAGTGGTGCTCTCAGATGGGTAGAGCTGGAGTTCAGACTCTGGCTTTTGACCTCTCTGGCTGTGACGGTAGACATAGGGTGTCAACTTAACTGGATTCAGGGATACCTAGATAGCTGGTAAAGCATTATTTATTCTCAATCATTGCATTGTTTATGTTTCAGTGGGCACTGAGCCCATCCTTTTCTGCTAAAAGGGAATCCCATGTGGTTTGCCATTTGATTAGAATAATTGGGCTGCCCTAAGTGTGTCTCCAAGGACTTTTCTGGAGGAGATTTGTGAGTGAAATGATGGAATAAGTGGGAAAGATCCACCCTCACTGTGGGTGAGTACCATCCAATCAGCTGGGGGCCTGGATGGAACCAAAAAGCTGAGAAAGGACAAAATCTTCCCCCCTCTTTCTATGCCAGAGCCAGGATATTGTTCTTCTCCTGCTCTTGGATGTCAGAACTGCTCTTTTGCCCCTGGAACTCCCACCAGCCACATTCACACCCCTGCACTCCATCTGGGCTCTCAGGACTTCAGCCTTGGAGTTACACCATCGGCTCCCCTGGTCCTGAGTCTCTGGTTCTTCAGCTTACAGATGGCCTGTTGTGGGATTTCTCATCCTCCATAATCATGATAGCTTTTCAATTCTCTAAATAAATTCCTTCTCTCTCTCTCTCTCCCTCCCTTCCTCCCTCTCTCTCTCCTACTATCACTTCTGTCTTTTTGGAGAACCCTAACACTAGCCTCTGCCACTTCTTCTGCCCCACAGGTGGATACGTGGTCTGTGTTTACCACCCAAGCACCACTTCCATGACAGGAAGGAAGAGGAATCACCAGTTGGACTCCTCTGAACAACCTTTACCTTCTCATACAGATGTCAGTCCCCTGGGCTGGGCTGGGCTGGGCTGGGCTCCCTAACACACAGGCTTCTGGGAATGGGACCTCTTGCAAGCCACCTGATTCTATTTGGATGAAGGACCCTGGGTAGGAAATGAGGAAACAACTGAAATAACTTTTGTGCACTGGGGATGCAGCCCCACTCAAAGGTAGGGAAGGTGAAGCTGTTTCCAGCCCTCGCATGGCTGCCTGAACACATTAGGGCCTTGTCTGATGGGGTGCGGGGGACACAGCCAGGAAATAATAGAGAAGAAGCATCAGAACAGTCATTCACATGCTTTCTTCCAGGCATAAGAGTAGCATACAGTTCCCCACAAAGAAAGAACAGGTTGTCTTTTTTTTTAAACTTTTAAAATTTTTATTTTAAAGATGTGGGGTACAATTTAGGGCTAGGTATACAAATATTCATTATGCAGGTACCCTTGTTGATGAGAATACCCCTTTCCCAGGTGCATTCCCACTACTGCCAATCCCACCTCCCCGCCTCCCCCAACCCCCTCTCCACAGTTTCCTGCTCCTGCCAATCCTTTTCTTATAGTATTATGATAGTTGTTCAAGGTCCACTTATGGGTGAGAACATGTGATACTCAGTTCTTTGTTTCTGTGAAAGATCACTCAGTATTATAGACTCTAAGTCCATCCAGGTTGCAGCAAAGTTCATAATTTTGTTCTTCTTTATGGCTGCATAATATTCCATTGTGCGTATGTACCACATTTTTTTAATCCAGTCCTCTTTTGATGGGCAGCACAGTTGGTTCCATGTTCTTGCTATTGTGAACAATGCTTCAATAACATACGTGTGCAGGTATCTTTTTTATAGAATTATTTGAGTTCTTACAGGTATATTCCCAGTAGGGGGATTGCACGGTAATATGGAAGGTCGATTTTTAGAACTTTTAAGAATTGCCACACTGTTTTCCACAGAGGCTGTGCTAGTTTACACTCCACCAACAGTGTACAAGTGTTCCCTTTTCACCACATCCTCTCCAACATCTGTTATTTTTTGTGTTATTGATGTTGGCCATCCTGACTGGAGTTAGGTGATATCTCAGTGTAGTTTTAATGTGCATTTCTTGGATGACTAGTGAGGCTGAGTATTTTTTCATGTAATTGTTGGTTGCTCGTATGTCTTCTTTTGAGAACTGTCTATTCATATCTTTGGCCCACTTTATAATGGGGCTGTTAAAACAGGTTGTCTTAAAGAGATTTTTTTTTGTCAGAAGAAAAAAGTCCTGTTGTGCTCTTTGGTGGACTCTGGAGGAACTCATTGCTGAGAGAGATGGAGTGGAACCTATGGCATGACAGCATCACAAAGCTAAGATGGGATTATTAAGAGCCAGAAGAAAGGCCCCCAGACCAAGATTGGGTCTCATTTTTTGAACACGTACTTAATTTGCATCTTGTTGGCTGGCAGTCCTGGCATCAGCCAATTAGTTAGCAAAAAACATGCTCAGTAGTTACCAAGAGCCCAGTTCAATCCAGGCACTGTGAAATGCTGCGAGGGTTTCGGAGAACCCAACACTTGTGGAGCTGAGACCCTTCCCCTGTATCACCCACCCAAAAATAATAATAACAACGATGAACACATTGTACAACAAGGGCCAAGTGAAAGCTACCCACACAGGGCAGGGAAATGACAGGGCGATATAGAGGAGGAAAGGGGTCCTCCAGAGCTCAGAGAAGTTATTGAGCATCCAGTGTGCACATAGCCCTAAGCTGGACCCATGTTCTCCCATAGACCCAGTGCTCCTCCCCTGAAAAGAAGACACCCAGATCTGATCCCACCACCCCTCTGCCCTGCTGCACAATGTATGCACCTCTAGATCGGAAAAGCTTTTGAGCCAGGAGGTGTTCCATCTATGGACACCTGCTCTGATCACCCTGGGTCCCACCCCACCTTGGGCACTCCTCTCTATCACCCTTCCTCAATGAAACTTCTGGGTCTGTCTCTCCCACTCTGTGCTGGGACTCCATCCTCTTCCTTCTAATAGCTGTAGTATGTGTTCAGGTCTAGCACAGAATATGTTCTTAATAAATCCTGGGTGACTAAAAGGCTCAGATTCTTCAGGAAGCTCTCATCTGACGCTGTAAGACACACCCACAGTCCACTTCAACGCAGGGCTCCACAAAATCAGGCAGCAAGTAAAGGTTACACACAAATGTTGTTTGAGCCCAACAGAGGGAGAGACCACTTATTAGCAGGCTCCAGGAAGACTTCCTGGAGGAAGGGGCATGGGACCTATTTCCTGTAAGATCTGTAGGATTGAAAATATTGACAAATAAGAAGAAGATAGGAGAGGAGTTTGCAAATCTAGGCAAGTCAGAAAAGCTCAGTGATGAGAGATCAAATGATGTAATTCAATCAGAGAAGAGCATACTGCACCCCGGGTGTGAAGAGAGGATTCATGTTTACACTAGTCTACTTAGTCTACCAGGATACCATAACAAAGCAGCACCGCTTAAACAATAGAATTGTATTTGCCAACAGTTCTGGAGGCTCCAAGTCCAAGATCAAGGTGGCAGCAAGGTTGGTTTCTCCTAATGCCTCTCTCCTTGCCTTGTAGACGGTCATCTTAGCAAGACAGGAGGAGGGAATGACCTTGAGTATGATCTTCCATAAGAGGTAGTGACTTTACACCAAAGAAAAGCAACTGTTAGGGTGAAATTTCAGACATCTGTGGACCTGGAGGGGGATTGTGTGTGGTCTTCCCAGAGGTCCTGAAATTGCGCCAGAATGGGTTGCTTCCCTGCCAGTCCATTCTACCTGGGCTTTTCTCTGCTCCTGCCTTCTCCCCCTGCACACATGGAAACTTTGGTAGAGGAAGTTGCCCTCTCCTGCACAGCAGTTGCCAAAGCCTGGGGACATCAGCACATGGCCACTCTGTTTCTGCGTGTCTACACACAGCTTATCAAGCACACATTCAGCCCCGTTACCTGACTCTGCACTGTGTGTTGGACCCTCCCCCAGAACAAGAGGCGAAGAGTGGGGAAGGGAATGGGGGGGCTCAGTAAGCAGGACTGCCTACCCCAGTCATCTACAAACTTCTTGCAGGACCTCAGTCACCTAATCTTTTCATAGCAGCTCCTAAAGAATGAGAAGAGGTGGGGAGGGGAGGCTCCTAGGAGGTGTCTCCTCCTCAGCAACACAAAGGGCTTCTGAAGACTCCTGTTGGAGGACAAGATGGACTGGGAAAAGGCTATATAACACCTTCTCCAATCTCTTCCTCAGCTGAGCTTCTGGTTTACAGGATTGGACTGACTAATTCCCCATGGCTTTAGGAGGGCCCCTAAGGGTCGGTGTGGCCCCTGAACACCTCTCATGGAACGAAGGCTGCCCCATCGATGGACAGTGAGGTCACCAACTGGCTCTCCAGGGCTTCTAACATCTCTAATGCTTTGGGGTAAAAATTAAGTTAAGGTGGTAGCTTTCCAGGGCACCATAAGAAAACCCACAGTCATCAAGCGGCAAAGAGCAGTCTCACAGGGATGGGTCAGGGAGTGTCCAAGAGCTAGACTTCGCCAACATGGGATCCCTGCCCTGAGTTTAAAAGAGCTCATCCCTGGGACTGTGGAAAAAATCTTGGAGGAGCCAGGATCTATTAAGGTGTGTGCTTCAGTGTGGTGTTCTGGGCCCTGACATAAGGTCCCCACCCTGCTATAAAGGCCCACTGCCTTTCCAGGAACTTTCTGTCAGCTCAGAGCAGAGACAGAGAACAACTGTCTTTCCAGCAAGTTTAGCCTGGCACTGGCTCAGCATGTCTGAGCAGCCAACTGACTCAGTTTCCGGGGTGACCAGTGTTTCAGGTAAACTCCCTACCAGCCCAAATGCCCAATTCTTCATGAGATCATCATCTTTTCTTTAAATCTTTGCTTTGTCACTTAAACTTACTGGCACTGTAATTATGGGCAGGGGTGGGGATGGAGTGACCTATATAGAGCATCCATGTGGACCTATATAGTTTTCCCCATGGTCTCCTAGGCTCCCACAGCAACCCATGGAGGTGTTAGAGGCACAAGGCCCTGTAAACAGATAAGGAAGTAAAGGTCATAAAAGAGAAGTTGTTTAAGTCTCAATCAAAGTAAATGGCTGCTCTATCCAAATCATATGACTCCTAAGTTGGATTTTTATCAGGTTTGGCGTAACCACCTGGAAAGTAAAAAAATAGCAAAAAAGAAAGATGATTTCAAAATGTTTTCTTCAATATTTCTTCCCACTCCCTTTCACTCTCATCTCTATCTCTGATTCTAAAGGCTACAGCCAAAAGCACAGAGCTCTTCGTCAGGGTCTACCATTTCCCTCTGATGTGTGGCTCCTGCAAGAAAGCCAAGATCTGCACAGAAAAGAATCTGCTGTGAAGGGAAAGGGGATCCTGGTGACCCCAAGTGTCCACCTGCTTAGGGAAAAGCTCACTCACAGCAACTGCCAGAAAAGGCACGAGAGGAAACTGGGTCACTGGCAGCCACCTGCCCAGAATGGGAAGGGGAAACAAGAAACCTGGCGATCTGTGCCGGGGAACACAGAAAACAGGAAGGAGCTACCCAACTCTCCACCCATGGGGCCTGCAAGAGGGGAGAAGAGGGAGAGGAAGCAGTCAGAGCCCCCGGTACTGCAGCTGCTGCCACAATAGAGGCATTGAAGTTAATGTGGCAGAAGCGTGCAGGGACCAGGAAGAGGAGAACAGAGGGGAGGGGCCACCAGGAGAGCCCAGATGAGAAGGTCGGACGTCCTTCTGACCTTTAAGTCTGCCCTCAGTGCCAAGAAGGGGGGCATCCCCCTGGGCTCATGCCTGCATCTCATTATCTGCCCTGCCCCCAGAAGCATCAAACGCCTGGTTGTTCTCAGATTCCCTACCCTGCTGCCTTTCACATCCTTTGCTGAAACATGTGTTATGTGATCAGTGTGAGAGGGGGCAGGGCCTGAACTCCTCTACCTTTCTTCACCTCTCCAGATCCCCTCATTCACACAGTCTCAGGTCTTCATCACCTCTGGAAGATGGAGACCTGGGTCCTCTTCTTTTCTCTCCCCAGAGCAAGCTCCATCAGCCCTGAGCCAGGTGCCCAACCCAGAACTAGGCTTGTTGTGAGGTCCAGTGTGTTTCCCATGAGTTTGTGCTAGTCTTCGCCCCAGCTTTGCATATCACTGGCTGTGGACCTCCCAAGTTCTTTCACCCTTGGACCTGCAGGCCTATCACTTTTACCATGAGGAGGTTGGAGCACATGATCCCAGGACCGGTATTCATGTCTTTGAGTTGATTATTGCAATCAGTGAAGCAGATACTCTGCAGGGGCAGGTTTTGCAAGTTTAACCTCTCAAACATCCCTCAAATCTGTTCACTCTTTCCATCTCCACCCTCACTCCACCCTCACCACCACCCTTACCTGTACCCATATTCTCCAGGCTTCCAGACCTGGAGACCCCTTTCAATTCATTTACTTGAAAAAGCAATGTAAACCCAGTCATAGCACTCATGTTCTAAAATTCCTTCAAAAACTTCACATTGCTTTTAAACTAAAGACCCAAATCCTTCACATGGCCCAGGCCTTGCATGGTCTAACCTCATCTCTCAGCATTCTAGTCCCTTCTTAACTTCCCTGCTCTTCTATCAGACAGTAAAATGCCCAGGTCAAGGGCCTTGTCTGGTTTTGCTCATCAGACTCTCTTCAGTTGTGGCACCATCCTCGGCTTAGCCAGTAATATTAAGTGAACAAATGAATGATAAGCACATGATCAAAGAAGGTAAGTGTTTTTCTGATAAAGAGGACAACTCCCTCTTGTCCAAAGTTTCCGGTTAGATTGATGCCTAATGTTCCACTATCTGAAGCTGGTCTCTCCCAAGCCCCTTCCAACTCAACAGAGTATTTGTTTCAAGAGATCCATTATATGTTTACAAGACACATGCAACCCACTCATGCTGACACCATGAAGCAGTTTCTTTTCACTGAACCCCTGTTAATGTGAAAAGCACTTTATGTTTGGGGCAGAACTCCTGGTTCAGATGTGCTCTGGTTAAGATGTGTGCAATTAGGCCAAATCCCTACTCAAACTAGTTGTTGCAGTAGCCAAGTGGTCTGTGTCGGTGCCTGGCCCCAAAGGCATCACAGCTGACCCCTGCAGGGATGGGACTCTAGCTCAGGCCCACTGCACAGGCCTGGTGGTTTGAGAAAAAAATTGAATGATGTATCTTTCCGTCCAGAGATAAACTAAATTACAAGGAGACACAGGTTTCCTGGGAAAACTGTCAATGAATACAGTTTCTTAGTTTCTTAGGTCAAGAAGAGAAGCAGCATATACGAGGGAGGACCCCCCCCAAAAAAAAACCCAGAATGTATTTATAAAAACGGTGTATTTATTCTTACGTGTTAAAACTTCAATCACCGTCAAGGTACTCTCTATTTGTTGCAATACACCTATCAAGCTGCTCTTTTCACTGCTCAAAACAGTTTTTGAACTTGTTAATTTTGATACTTTTTAGTGCTTCTACCATTTTTTTGTTTCACCTCTTCCACATCAACAAAACATTTTCCTTTGAGAACTTTTTTCATCCAGGGAAACAAAACAACAGTTGTCTGGGGCAAGATCAGGTAAATAGGGAGGGTAGGGCACAGGAGTCATGCCATTTTTGGTCAAAAATTGTTGAACACTCAGAGCAGTGTGGGCAGGTGCACTCATTACTCACCCATCATGAAATGAGCAAAAGCATTGAAAGAGTCTTCCAGAATAAATTCACTGAAACCAAGCACAGCTTTTCACAACACTAGATGGTACACTGCTACCAATGAGTCCCTAGAACACTTACCTAACAGGGGAAGCCTATACTACAAGGGGCTTACCCTTCAAAAGATAATTGTGGGTGTGTATAAGTATGTGTGTGTGTCCCCTCATATATGCTGAAGAGATCAGTGATGCTACAGCATCTAGACCATAGTTCTTTTGTGGCCCTGTGGGAAAGCATTTCGTTGCCCATAAGTTCACAGCATTGTCAGATTGGCCAAGGGAAGATCACGGACCCTCAGTCAGCACCAGCTCTGGGCAGGAGGAAATGATCTGAGGCTGAGGAACAGAAGTCAAAATGAGAGAAACCAGCAGATGAGGATGGTGAGGCATTGTAGAGTCCCAGAGGTACTGCAGATGCTCTTATGAGACACCAGTGCCAGGTGTGCCACTGCACCACTAGAGCCATTCAGTGGGCCTGGGCTATAGCCCCCATTCTTGCAAGGGTCTAGCTGTGACACCCCTGGGGCAAGGCAATGACACAGATCACACAATGATGACACCTTCCCTGAGCATATTATACGTGTGAGGTGGAGCCTTTATAAGTATTTTCTATATACAAATCCATCACATCCTCTTTTCAATCTATAGGGCAGAAAGTGTGATTCTCCTACGTTGCTGACTGAGGCCCAGAGTGACACTCTGTCCTGAAGCCAAGCAGTTCTCATTTGTGCTGCTTACCTGTCTGTGGTAAACATTCACCAAAAGAATAAATCCATGACCCAGCAGATCTGATCTCATTTTGAAGCTACCTGTGTGGTCTTGGGGGTCTCATTTTTTAGTCTGAAAACTATTTCCCCACCTGTACAATGGGTAATGCCCCACCCTAGAATTCTTTTGGGAACAGAAACAAGCATACCAAATGGCTCATGCAAAGTTTGTACACAGATGGTGATCAAAAAATGTTGATTCCCACCCTTCCTCTCTTCAGCACTTGGGCACAGTTTACCCTTGTACAGACAGCCCTTGGACCAGATGCTCTACCCGGGTCCCCTTTCAATTCTGACGTTTTATGAGTGTATAAGAACGACCATGGGTCTGTCCACACCCGGGTTTGGGCAGGGAGGCTGCCGTTGAGCCGGTGGACACAGAAGAGTCTTTATTCAGGCCGACTCTTAAGCCCTCTCTCTGACAGAGCCCACTAGTGCATCTGAGGCGGGGCTGAGGGGGGATAAAAAGAAAGGTCTTGAGGAATTCTGGGGAAGTAAGAGAAGCCAAGTGTCTGGATGGTGTGACCCCAGGCTGCAGCGCTAGAATGACTCTCAAAACATTCTCCTTTATCAGGAAATTGGAATGTGAGTCAAACTCCTCCCTTGCCCCCAAGGGTTTCTTTGCTGAGCAGGGCTGCAAATTGTTCAGCTAATTATGCTGCATCCTGACCTCAGCATCAGTCCAGAGCAGGCCTCCTTCACGAGGACAGATCCCAGGGTCTGCTGCCACCTAGGGTCAGGAGAGTGAGCCGCAGGAGGCGTGTTCTATCTGAGCTCTCAATGAATTGAATGAAGCCTGCCCACATTAGTGAGAGCAGATCTTCTTACTCAGTTTACTGATTCAAATACTAATGTCTTCCAGAAACACTCACACACACACCCAGAAATGATGTCTTGCCAGCTATGTGGGCATTCCTAACTCAATTAAGTTGACACATAAAATTAATCCTCACATTCATTAAGAGGAAATGTCATTCAGATCCTTTGCAAGTTTGAGATTCTGTGATTCCATTTGTCTTTTGTCTCTGACAGTCCATGTGTGTATGTTTGTGTGTGCATGCGTGTGTGTGTCTGAATGTGAGGATGTAGAAGTAAACAGTACTTGTCTGATTACAAAATGCCAGGAAAATCTCAAAATACAGAGGCTTAATTTCCAAATTTATTCCTTCGGGGTAATGTTGCCTCCATTAAAATGATAAAGAAAGAATAAATAGATTAAATAAAATAGAACTAAAGAAAAAACGAATAGAAAGAATTTCATTTTGTCAGGAAGGTATTTGACTTGTTGCATTTTTAACTTCTAGTCCTTGCCATAGTAGGAACTTGCCTTTTCCTGAGGTCCCATATGCGTGCACACGCGCGCGCGCACGCACACACACACACACACACACACACACACTCAGAGTACTACACTAGACTACTTCTGACTGTCCTAGTCCAGATTTTCCTACAGAACCATCTCTCTGGGCTGATTGTCTTCTACAGTCAATGAAGGGTTCAGAGGCTTACAAATTCTGCAGATGGGCCTTTGAAGAGGGTTGAACAGCCTCCCAGCTGACTTCAGAATGAGCTTCAGAGGATGCAAATGAGAAAGGGCACAGAAGGGGCAGGGGATCTTGGTGCCTGACACATGCTCTGGAGCCAGGTTCTGCAGTCTCAGCTTTCCAACTCACAGAACTTGGGCAGGTGCCTCACCATTTCTGAACCTCAGTTTCTTCATTTGCACTGGAGATGATAATAGCACCTACTTCCTAGAGTTGGTGTGGGAATTAGATCATTGAAAACCAGAACAAGCCGGGCTCGGTGGCTCAGCCTGTAATCCCGCGCCTTGGGAGGCTGAGGTGAGTGGATTGCCTGAGCCCGCGGGTTCGAGACCCGCCTGGGCAGGCGAAACCTCATCTCTACAATAAATAAAAAAATTAGCTGGGTGTGG